>CM076575.1:1589543832-1589764270 GCA_034641835.2 Pinus albicaulis | reverse complement strand
TGTTTAAGGTGAAATGTACTTAGATCCCCAGCGGAGTCACCATTATGTTGGGGTTCCCATGTTTTGGCCAGGTTGACAAGACCGAAAGATGAGACAACATATGTTAGTATGAATCTTTTGTCAAAGCGTCTGAAAAAGACCACTTTAGCTACGCATAACTAATAGCCCTAACAACAAAATTGGCTGCCAATATCTTCAGATCTGCAGTTAGTTGATCAAGACAAGAGCTGCAAAAAACCAGATCTATGCATAGAAAGACATTAAGCAGTAAAAAGAAGGGTTTGCTCCATATATCCAATAGACAAGACAAGAACAATTTTTGAAAGAATTTTTTGTATTAATGGGCACCTGGGAGGAAAACCAGAAGATGTTTCCAATTCTCCTCAATGGGATGGGTTCTTGGAAGTCCTCAGCACTTCAGATCTAGCATTTCTCTCTCCTGTTGGTGTAGAAAACCCAGACAAAGATAGAACTCAAAAGGAGTTCAAAAAAGCAAAAATGGAGAAAAGTATGACCAAGTGTATAGATCCAGAGTGATCTAATAGGCAACAAAAGGTGAAGAATGGTAGGAAAAACCCTCCTATTTATAACAAAATATTGGGTCATTCTAGATCTTGGTGCACGATTAAAATAATGTTAACCAAATCTAGATCCACCTTTTATGAAATATTTTATTATATTTGTTGGAGGGAAAAAGTATTTGACTTGGGTCAAATCCCTTTATTTGTTAATAATAAATAAATAAATGATTTATTTATCTTTTTAAGGAAGTGGTTGAAGGATAATTAAATAAATAATGATTTATTTAATTATTTGTGGGTGATTTGTTCATATTTAACAAGGAATATTATCTAAATAAGATTTAAATAATTATTCCTAGAAAATAATAAGATAAATAAAGGTTTATCTAATTAATTTCTTTGTTTTGGGTTAAACATGACTAGGAATAATAATTAAATTATGGTTTAATTAATTATTCCATGAGGAAAATCAAACAAATATAGGTTTGTTTAACATTTCCTTTTGGGGTTTCCTGTTTAGACCATAAACAACCTAATAAATGTGGTTTATTAAGTTATTCTACATAGTGAAGGAAATTTTACTTAGGGTAAAATTGGTCTTACATGGTGTACTTGGGTCCATCTAATGATAATAGGTTAGATGACCAAAAAATGGTGTAACAGATTGCCCCCCAGCATGTGAGTGTCAGGAGAAAATCGTATGACCGAAGTACGTTGTAAGAACTCAATCACCAGACAACAAAAGGGAAGTCAAAGAGAGAAATGCAAGGTAGATAGTGTGCTGAAGAACTAGACCCTGAGGAGACGAGACTCGCAGGTGCAACAAGTCTCTTTTTATGAGAGGGTACCTGTGCTAAAGGCGGCGGGGGAGGCATACCTATGCCCACCGAGACAAAGTACAAAATAATAGTGTGTCCAGTAAACAAGGGACCGAACCATAAAGTACAACCGGATAAACATGAGCCAGATAATAATACAATGAGGAATCCCACATACATGTTGTGCCTGGGATAATAGCTAGGACTTATACAATAATATCTGAGTACATGAGATACAAATACAACCCAAATTCCCCCTGTAAATGGGGAAGGGCTCACAAAATCTGACTGATACATGCAAATCAAAGAGGCGCTGCAAGTGGATAAGGCCGACATCATCAAATATCTGGAGCTGCATCGAAGGCTGCAAGGAGGAGGTCATCCGGGCATGTGGGGGGCTACCTGCAGGGCCACCCCCTCATGAGGGTTGAGACATCTCACACACACCCGGGAATCATCAAAAGCTGCTGCTGCATCACTGAACCATCAAGTATACGGATCTCGATCATGCTGAAAGGAGCTAGAGTGGAGAAACAATCAAGTCAAAGGGAAATGAGAGATCCCTTTGCCTGATTCGAGGCACCGAACAAGAGTGGAAGCTGGAACCAAGGTACACCGCCCTCTAGACCTATCTTCTGGAATGAAAGAGCTGATGTCGACAGAAGGAGGTCTGCCATAGGTGAGGCAATGAGAGATCCTCAACTAAGGCACGAGAGAAAATAGTAGAGCGACGGACAGACTGATACCAATGATGATGGTGAAATGGAAGGGACTGAGTAGCGAATGGACGACTTCCCTTGTTAGAGCATAAAGGGCATGAATGACATGGCAACGACTGACGCAATATCATAAGGGATAGGGGACAGTGGGACTGAAGGCCATAATGTGCGACACAAGAGAGATACCAAGCAATGAAAGATGGAGGGTTATAGCGGGGTACAAAGGGACTCGGGGTAGACTCCATGAATGCAATGATGACTCAACTTGGATGCTCTAAACAAGGGCGACTCGATGGTGCTGCCACACAGTAAAGGCCCAATGGGGGACCATGAAAACATGAGTAGAAGATGGTAACTTATGACGAAAATCGACACGAACAAAGACAAGTAAGGAGGCAAAATGGTGCCCCAAGTACAAGTGTCGTAAGTGAAGAAATGCGATTTTAAGGAGAGGTGAAGTGACCCTTCTTGGAAAAAATGTGTCCTGGTGAAGTATCAAATCACAAAAAACTAACAGATACCCATTTGAGGGCTCGGTGAGAGCTTTCCAACGGTGTAGACGGTTTGTCAAACGGGGCTACGGTATGGTCGCAGCAGGTGAAAGAAGAAACAAGGGTTCTCTTTTAATAAGGCAGTTTTCCCTCCAAATTCACTCATTTGCTAGTGTTGCTATGGTGAATGTAGAGAGGAGAGAAGGCCCTAAATCTTGCGGCGAGCGTAGCGGACAAACCGACCGTTGGAATCGCGATCCGTCAGTTGCAGGTAAGAGGCCTAACCTTACTCTTTCATTTTGATGGATTGAAAGTTCAGATTAGGGCCCAAAATCTCAGTTACAGACCCTCCTTCATCTTTACGGCCAGGTCGCACTTTTTGGGCCAAAAAGTGCGACCTGGGAAGCAAGTTTCAGGGCAAAAAATGCGACCTGTCCCAGAATTAGGCAGAAAAGTGCGACTTGGAAGATGAGGGGGTTTTAGTGTTGTTTTATGGCTGAGAGTTGGGTTTTTGTGTTTGGTTATGGTATTCCCTATCTATATGCTGGCAAAGATGATGTTTTTGTGCAGATATGGCAGATATACGGGTGAACTGGAGAGAGAGAGACTTGGGTACATTACGGGCAAAGATCCAAGCAGATCAGGGTGTCCGTTGTGTGTTGGCCAGGTTTGGGGTTCTAAAGTTTTTGGAGAACCCTTTGATGAGAGCGGGAGAGCCTTTATTGGCCCAGATTATCAGTTACTAGGATCCAGAGCATGAGGTCTTTGTAGTGCAGGGGCATAGGATCGAACTGACAGTCCAGGATGTGTATTTCCTGACGGGTCTCCCGCCACTGGGGATGGTGGGAAACACGCAGCCAGTATTACCGCGGGGGCGGCATATCATGGAGTTTGTGGAGCGACATTGTCGATCGGGTCTCCAAGTCAAGGGGACTCGGGTACCGATCAGGGATCTAGAGATATTAGAGACCCGTGCAGTGGCCGCAGCGGTGCTGCGTATCCTGGGCAACTAGGCGCTCCATCACATCACTGGGGGGCAGATGATGATTGTGGAGAGTGTGTTGAGTGGGACCTACTATGGATGGGCCCAAATGATGCTGGTGTCGCTAAAACGACAATTTTTGCTCTGCAAGCGGCAAGTGAACCACGATTGCTCGTATGGGACTTTATTGTGCGCCTTCTTCTTTGAGAAGGTCCCGACCTTGCGGCCTCGTATATAGCTCCCAGATGGGGGTCCAAGAGAGCCCAGGATGCGCCGGTGGGGGTGGATACTGTGCAGAGGAGGAGGAGGGGCGGTCGGACGAGTGTTTCAACCTGAGTTTTTTGCCCATTGGGATCAGATGTCGTTATACATAGACGACTATCCCTATAGTGGGATGAGTTATTGTGGGGATCCGGACCTACCACTTCCGCCTGGTCGAGTATGGGGGCCCGATGGTAATTGATAAGTAACTATTCTTTTTTGGGCATATTAAAGTTAGTGAATAGTAGATAGGGTACTAATTCATGTACTTTTGGTATGCAGATATAGCTCCGGTAAAACCGGCCGGATACATGGGACGACCGGCAGCATCTGGAGCTGCAGGTCTGAGTGGGTCGAGAGCAGCGCATAATGAGGATGCGGCCGCCCTTCTGGAGGACATCCGCCATAGATGCGAAAGGTTGCCGACCGGAGTATCAGAGCGCGGGTGGTAGGACTTAGACGACCAGTACATAGAGCCATGTATTGGTCTACCCTCGGAATGGCGAGGGGTCATGCGGCGCATGGCGATGGCCGGTCAGGGGATACGTGATCTACAGGCTGCAGGGGCAGAGCCATTGGCTCGGGATCCACCAGATAGTGATTAGGTGTGGGGCATGTGGTGCCCCCTAGTGTGTATGTAGGGGCAGGTGGTGCCCCCAGTTTTGATTTTTTTGTAACATGCTATGGGCATGTCATATGTATCAGAGTAGATGGACTCTAAACACATGTTTTGCGACACATATTATGGATATGCATCTTTTTTAATGATTATGAATGTTATTGTCTTGTATGAAATGCGTGTGATAAATGCCAATCTATAACATGGTTTGCAATACTATCTACATAGTGATTCTGTTCTCGAGGTACATGGTTGAAAGTTATGGTTTCAAATTCACGTATCAAGAGTTTCACTCGTAAATATTGTCTAAACAACACAGGGTTATGCACACGATAAACACCATTTAGTTGCATGACAAGAAGTAGGGAATCCAAACAAACATGCAGATGGAGGATATGATGAAAGAGGGTATCAGCTAAGAGACCATGCACTGCATCATATTCGGCCTGATTGTTGGTGGCAGTACCAATGTAGACCCCGTTTGAGAGAACAAGGGCATGCAAGGGGGTGAAAATGGCCCAACCTACCGAGGCTAGATTCCGGGAGTAACGACTTGCACCATTGGCGTAACTGATAAAGGGTGGGGACGGAAGGTCCTGCGGAATGGTGTTACAAGACAACAAATGGGGGGAGGAGATACAATGATGGCAGCGTGAGTGTATAGAATACATCGAGTGGCGATTGCGGGAGGGAGTGCAATGAGCAGGATGGCTATGACTCATATACAAACTAGAGGGTGGTATATGAGGGTTGGAGGAGGTATGGCGGGGACTCGGGCTACGGAGGTCAACAGAGATACGGGTGGAGTGATCTCGTGTATGGGTAGAAAAGAGGGGGTCAAGGGTGGTCACTGAAGGGGGGTCAGGTGAAAAAACAGGGGAGTATGCAAGGGGACTGGGCTCCAAAGGTCTCACAGAGGAGGATAGGTAAAGAATGGTCGTAGTAGACTCCATCATCTGAACATTAGGGGGGGGAATGTCAATGGGAGTGGGGGGATCCTCAAGCTGGCCCGAAGCATACTACGTGAGTATGGGAGAGGCGGATTGATTTTGTTCAACCTCATACTCTCGGACTACTTCTAAAGAGGCGCGGTAATGCGTCAAGTGAGGACAATGGTGGGAGTAATGGCCATGGATACCGTACAAAGCACAGGGTTTGCTAGTGCGAATAGTTTTTGGGTTCTTGGTTACGGACGAGGACGGAAGGGAAGGGTCGGAGACCGTAGACTCAGGGAACGCGACTTTAACCATGGGTTGAATGCGGGGCAACTCAGGACAAGTATGGGTGGCGTGACCGACGACATCACACAAGGCGCAAGGCTTTGCGGGCGGAGGAGGAGCTGGGTCAGTCGGGGTGGCCTTGTCTTTGGATGCCCCCTTGCGAGCTTTGCCTTTCTTTCTTGGAGCGGTAACCACAGGTGTGGGGTCCTGGGGAGGTGCAGGGGGCATGGCAGCAACGGAGGAAGCGAGGGGGACCGGTTGAACCGGTGTCAAAGCAAGATAGGGTTTGGGGTGACCAGGGGGGGTAGCGGTTGGAGGGTCAAGGTACCAGACGGGTATACCCAGGGTCAGGTTAGGGAGAGAGAGGGTGGCCATGACGGGGACCGAATAGACTCCGGGAGGGGGAACCAGGAACGGTATCTGACCAGCGGGATAATGACCAGGAGGAACGGCTCCGAGATGGTTAAGGCGTGGGGGAACCGAACCAGGGGGATAAAGGGGTTCAGGGATACCAGCTGGAGGAGAAGGGCCAGAAGGAGGAGGTCCGGCTGGCGGAGATGAAGGGCTAGGAGCAGGTTGCGGTGGGCGAAGTTGAGTCTGAGGTTGCTGACTAGCCGAAGCGGGTCGCTTGAGGGCAGCCCGAGACGATTGCATCATGCAAACATTCAATAAGTTGGGATCAGAGATATGAGGAGGGGGGAGACTAGGAAAAGTTCCAAGCAGGGAGGAATCTTTATAGACGTCGGGGGAGACACTGGTCAAGGAATTGACGGTTTGCTTATTGGCTATAGAAGAGATAGTCGTTTCCAAGGAGGTCTGAGATGGTGGCTCATGGTAAGTCAACTGGTCGATGGTGACGATCTTTCCATTGTGAGGAAAAGACATCTTGCGAAAAACCGCGGACGGGACAGCAGACATGGCATAGGTGTAGCTTCGCCCCAAAAGAATGTTGTAGTCTAGCGGGGCGTCGATGACTTCGACGTCAACGCAAACAGTCTTACCGGCAAGGGTGATAGGACAATTACGAAACAGGCCAATGGGCTGGGAGGCGTGGTTGTCCCACACTCGAAGGGTGATCGTGGAAGGGGCCAACTCAGGGGATCCGATTTGCTTCCAAACCGAAGCGAACATCACACAAGTGGATGCCCCCTCATCAATTATACATCGAGAAATGTTGGCGTTCCGGATTTTGATTGGGATTTGGAAGGCGACGGAAGCAGGAAGAGGAGGATGGTCTGATTGATGGGTGTCGAAAACAATCATTTGGTCATCAGCAGGATCTACAGCGCCCATGGCAGATAGTAGAGCCTTATTTTGGGAAGGGCACGACTAGAGGAGTTCCAGTGTGGAAATGGCAGCAGGAGATTGCGCCAAATCATCTACTATGCTATAGAATGAGCAGCTCGACCAGAAGCAGCATTTCGACGTAATGGTCCTTTAGGAATCTTGGTATGGACCTCAACTTTGGGTTGAGGGATATGTAAGGGGCCATTGGATGTCGAAATAGGCTCTGTAGAACTTGAAGAAGGGGACTCGGGGGCAGACTGGGTGGGAGGCTTGGGGTACTGGCGAGACCGAGTTTGAAGGTGAAGGTCAACGGTGGGGGATGGATCAGAGTTCATCATTAGGATCTGGTAATCGGAGGAACCAGAAATGGAAGGTGGAGTGGCGACCTGTCCATCAGGTAGTTGGGTAGCCACGAATCCTTGCTGAGGGAAAGGATCGGTAAACACAGCCGGTTGAGTAGTGGCCACATTAGGGGGAGCATGGGGGGAGGCATGTTGTCCTTGCAATGTGGCTTGAGACTCCCACATCTACCACATCTGGGGTAGGAGGGGACAATCGTGAGTGTAATGACTATAAACACCGCAACACGAACAAGGCTTATTTGTGCGAAGAGGCCTGTCCATCTTGGGCTGAGTGCCCTGTTGTTGGTTAGCGGTGTTGGGGTCAGTACCTTGAGGATTGGGTCCACGAGTACCAGGGGCAGATTTATTTTGATTGCCTCTTCGCCTTCTTTGATAAGAAGGGGGATTAGTCGCGCTCTGCTATGCAAATACTTGCCCTGGAGGGGGCTGGAGTTGCTGTTGCGGGGTTGGAGGAGGCAAGGGAGATGGAAACGCATAGGCTGGAGGAGATGGCGCACCAGGATGTGGATAAGGATAATGGTTAGGTTGGGAAACATTGAGGTAAGCAGGAGGTTGGGAAAAATGAGGAGGCATGCCGTATCCTGGATACATGCTACCTGGAGGGGGAAAAGTGCTAGAGGTGTTGGCCCCTCCCTGAGGGAGACCATAGCCCATAGGAGGTTGAGCATATGGATGAGAAAGGGCTCCAACGATACCGTCAGCAGAATGAGATGCCCCCGGGGCGTTAGCGCCTCCGGGCCTGGGGAGGTCAGGAAGGACGGTATAAACATAACCAGATTGAGCGTAGATCAGGTCATATTTCAAGGCTATCTGGAGGGCGGCTTCTTCGGTTTGAGGGAAATGGGAGGCGACATCTTTGCCTATGGGAGCTAAGAGAGTGCGAAGGAACCAGTCCATATAAACCCGATCTTCGAAGGGGGGGGCTCGACATAAGCTCTGTCTTCGTCGCCATTCCTGAACATGGGTAGAAAGGTAGGTCGAAGAGGTTTTCTTAAAGGAAGTCAAGAGCTCCGTACCAGTATCGTATCGGAGAGGGAGCTGGAAATAAGAGAGAAAGGCTTAGGCAATGGTCGTAACGGTGGTATGGGAAGAGGTGGCTTGGTCAACATACCATTTAGAAGCTTCGCCGGTAAGCGTGTGTTGGAACAACCGCAGACGGATGGAGTCATCGGTAATGGAATTAGAGGAACACCACATGTGGAAAGATCGGACATGGTTGGTTGGATCTTCTCCAGCAAGGCCTTCGAACTTAGGGATGTCGGAGGGGAGCTTGGTTGGCATAGTAGGCCAACCAACATCGTGGCGGATAGGGTCATTGATCAACTGATTGAAATCGGGGAGGCTGAGGCCTGCGATGTACGGCAGCAAGGGTGTGGCAGAGGCAGTTCCTGTGGCAGTTCCGCTAGTAGTAGTTCCGGCATTAGGGCCAGGAGCACCGCTAGCGTTAGGCCCTGGACCAGACATAGTGAAGGTGGCAAGGCGAGAACCAGAAGGAAAAGGAGAACCCAAAGAATCAAAAGAGGAGTCGGAGTGCGGACTCGGAGGAGGACTGGCTCGACGACGGCGGGACGGAGCAGGTCGATCGACCGGAAATTGAGGGTGAAGGCCAAGAAGTCTCTGGGAAGTGCACCTTGGGGGTGCAATAATGACAACACAATCACAGCACAGGGGGAAGAAGAACGACCACAAGGGCAAGGAGGTGCAGAATCAATGTCGAAACAAGGGCAGATAGGTGCAGTGTCAATTGATTTTAAAGTATTTGCCTGGGGGTGTAAACCAAGCTCTTCTTCGCTTAGGGTGAGTGTGTGGCGTGTGTTAATTTTAATTTCTAAACCCTTTTCATTTTGAGAGCAAGAGAAAAGTGTGTTGCGTAACTGAAAATAAATCTGCAGAGAATAGTATATAATGCTGAAATAACAGAAAATTAACAGCTACTATTGCATCGATTCAACCCGAAAAGGCGGGTCTCTCAAAACTAATCTAACAGAGGGAAAAAATCTAGTCAAAACGCATTAAAAAGAGGCCAATAGATCTAGGGTCGAAAGGGATAGGGATCTAAATGGAAAAGCTGCTGAAAAAGAGGTGCAGATCACAGCCAAGAGGAAGAGGCAAGGTGGCTGGAAAAAGGGAGGGAATCAGCAAAAAGTAGAAGGGGCAAGGAGGAGGCCCTAAAAGTAGATCCAAACAAATCTTCAGGAGGTGATTTGAAAGGGAGAAGAGCTGATTAAAAGAGGTCTGAAAAGGAGGTATCAGATCTGGAAAGAGGGGGGTTGAAACTCTAAAAAGACAGTTCTGAAACAGATAAAAACTCTTCCACAAAAAGTGGAGGGTACTGAAGCCCTAGGGGGTTATGTTCCCACTTAGATCAGCAAAAATAGATCAGAACCAGGTCAAAACGGGCTGAGACAGAGGCTGGAAAACCCTGACATAAGCTTCAGCAAAACCCAGAAAAATTGCAGAAAAACAGCTGAAAAAATGGCAGGTCGCAGGTTCTGACCTATTTTCAGTGCAGGTCACAGAAAATGGGCTGAAAAGTGTGACCTAGAGGTCCAGGTCGCATTTTTTGGGCTGAAAGGTGCAACCTCCAACTCCGGTTGTCTCGGCGGCAGATTTGCGGAAAAGTTGTCGTCTCAGTTGCGGCTGATGTCTGTCACCTGCGCAATAGGGCCAGAAACACGTTGAAGTTAGAAATTTTAATGTTTTAGGGTTTTATAGGTGAAAAACAACATAAAAATAGGAAAAACAAAACGCTGAAAAGAAACCCTAGGGTCTGAAGTAGCTGGATATGCAGGAATATGAAAAACGACAGCGGTCGTAATTTAAAACCCGTGTGGAGTCGCCATTTGTTAGTATGAATCTTTTGTCGAAGCGTACGAAAAATACCACTTTAGCTACGCATAACTAATAGCCCTAACAACAAAAGTGGCTGCCAATATCTTCAGATCTGCAATTAGTTGATCAAGACAAGAGCTGCAAAAAACCAGATCTATGCATAGAAAGACATTAAGCAGTAAAAAGAAGGGTTTGCTCCATATATCCAATAGACAAGACAAGAACAATTTTTTAAAGAATTTTTTGTATTAATGGGCACCTGGGAGGAAAACCAGAAGATGTTTCCAATTCTCCTCAATGTGATGGGTTCTTGGAAGTCCTCAACACTTCAGATCTAGCATTTCTCTCTCCTGTTGGTGTAGAAAACCCAGACAAAGATAGAACTCAAAGGGAGTTCAAAAAAGCAAAAATGGAGAAAAGTATGACCAAGTGTATAGATCCAGAGTGATCTAATAGGCAACAAAAGGTGAAGAATGGTAGGAAAAACCCTCCTATTTATAACAAAATATTGGGTCATTCTAGATCTTGGTGCATGATTAAAATAATGTTAACCAACTCTAGATCCACCTTTTATGGAATATTTTATTATATTTGTTGGAGGGAAAAAGTATTTGACTTGGGTCAAATCCCTTTATTTGTTAATAATAAATGAATAAATGATTTATTTATCTTTTTAAGGAAGTGGTTGAAGGATAATTAAATAAATAATGATTTATTTAATTATTTGTGGGTGATTTGGTCATATTTAACAAGGAATATTATCTGAATAAGATTTAAATAATTATTCCTAGAAAATAATAAGATAAATAAAGGTTTATCTAATTAATTTCTTTGTTTTTGGGTTAAACATGACTGGGAATAATAATTAAATTATGGTTTAATTAATTATTCCATGAGGAAACTCAAACAAATATAGGTTTGTTTAATATTTCCTTTTGGGGTTTCCTGTTTAGACCATAAACAACCTAATAAATGTGGTTTATTAAGTTATTTAACATAGTGAAGGCAATTTTACTTAGGGTAAAATTGGTCTTACATGGTGTACTTGGGTCCATCTAATGATAATAGGTTAGATGACCAAAAAATGGTGTAACAACATAGAACCACTTTCAGACCCTAGGATCTAGCCCTCCTGGGTCTAGAGAGGGATCGCTCTATGATAGCCAAAGTTTTTTTGTCTTTGAAGCTTGAATGTTAAGGTTTTAGGCTAGTTACAGGCTCAAGGTTGTTTGTTTGATTTTTTGTGTTTGGTTGTTGGGAATTAGGAAAGGAAGGTCCAATATAAGACAAGGATGAGCATAGAAGGGATTAGGCTGAGACAGACAACTCAGGGAATATCAAGGCCATTGGGAAATGGAGTCAAGAAAGGATTTATTTGTAATCAATGTGCAAGCTTTCAGTTGGGCTAGTCATCTAGAGCAATTGGATCTTAAAGATGGTATTTGGAATGGGACATTAAGGTCTGAAAATGAAAGAGGGAAACCATCTAATTCTGTTTATAGATCAGGCCAGAGGTCATTTAACTCCAGACCTGCTTGGACAAAATCAGAGGCAAGACAAGGGATCTTAGAGAGGGATAAATTGAATGGAAAGACCCTAGTGAGGCAGAGGTGGTAGTCTAGACCTCCCAGTGTTCTCAACACATCCACCTAAATCCCAACTAGAACATCTAAACATAGACTTCATTAATTCATACATCAGAGAGTAGGCAATAACATCCACTACACTGGTTAAATCCATTGAAATCGATATTCAGATACACATATAAGCAGAAAACATAAAAGGTTGGGAGAGCAGCAACATAAGTACCTATCAAGGGTAAATCTTATGTCAAACTTCTTATTCGAGCTTGAAGAAACATAATGAAATGAAAGCAAGTCAATCACAAATACAAAGAAAAGGAAAACATCACCAGCTACTTTAGATCAGGATCCAAATAAACATGCTTGTCATATTAAACAACACCAATCAGGTACATCATAGCCCATAGCTTGAACATTCAGTCTGAATACATCAAATCTCAGCCTATCTTACAATATTACACAAAGAACTTGTCTCAGGAGGAAAACACTTGCGTTTCACTGATATCTCGTCAACAACCAACCAGCCCCATTACAATGTTTCCTTCTGAGATTTATAGCTGGAGATGGACAGAAGATCGACCGAGGGGGTAGGTGGCCACTAAATGTAACATTAAACATAGAAATGAATGCAGAGCCAAAACCCATTCTGTTTGACTGGTGAGTATTTGATTTTCTGTCACCTCTTTGTGCTGGAGTGATCTTCTCTGGATATGATTTGGACATTTTGGCTGCGGTGTTGTACTTATGGTTTAAACAAAGTAAAATAAACTGCCGAGAGGTCTGTCATATAAATGCTCTGGTGATTTCGAACTGCTGTTAGGGTGGAAATTCCTTCAGGGATGTGGCGCCTAATAAAAGCTGTATGGATGCCCTGTACTTGATGAAGAAAAACATTCTGTTGACGAAGACGGTCCTGATGGTATGATCTCCTGTGCATTAAACCTCTGATTGACCTCGGGGGCATTCAAATTGGTGCTTGGCCTCTGAAAACGGGATTAAGCCTTTGGAATCTCCAATTTGATGCTTTAACTCATTGGCTACCTCGCTGAGTGCTCTTTGCCACTCCTGCAGATGGTTGACAGAGTCTTAACCCTGTCCTTTACTTCCAAACACATCGAAAAACTCCCTGGGCCCTTTCTTCATTAAATGTATCTATGGTACACGCCCTTTCCTTGTGTATCTGCCACTGTGACAGAAACCATGAACTGTGGCAGTTTTCTGCGCTCGAACCCTGCAAAACAAAAAACTCGTCAAGAGCTCAATGGGCGGGGGTGATGGATGTGGTGCAAAGAATGGAAAATGGTCGTGCAGATGATGAACTCGGGAAGAAATGGTGATAAATTGTTCTGTTGGAGGTGGCGGTCTTTGCAGAGCGGAGTTTGAACGGGAAAAACATTAAAAAGCCCGAAAACGAACGATTATATGCAATGGAATGGTCGAAAGGTACGATGAGTGCACGTGGGGTGACATGGCGTGCGGAATAGACACGTGGAGGGCAGACAGTGGGCCTGGGCGATGGCAGAATGGTCAACGGCGGATGCGATGGACCGGGCTAAGCAACGCGCAGCTTGGATGACCGACAACCGTCGGATGGGGCACGCAAGATCCAATGGCGCACAATGATTTCACTGGGCGACTTTGGTCGAGAGATAATGCGCTGGGAGAAAGCGGTTTTGGATTCGTACAGTGGACACGCGGCGGTCGGCTAGTGGAATCGCTGGGCGATGGAAGAATACCGCCAACTCGCAGATGGTGGTGTGGAATAAACCAAGAAGTTTCAGGGATAGTGCGCTGCGGGGTCCACTGGCGGAGGAAACGTGGACTGTCGGATCAATATGTAAATGGACGGCGATGGCTTAGCCCGTGAATCAATGGTGAAAACACGGGCACTGGTGATTTAATTACCGCCGTTCGATCGGCTGAGATCAACGGCTAAGGTTGCAACCGAAATGGTTTGAGATAGGCGCCTTTAGTACTGGGTTTTGGTTATAGCGCCGAGTTCCGTGGAAGTATAGGAGCTGGGCTAGCGGAGAAAAGGGCTGAGGCTTGTTGTATGGTTCGAAATGGCTTTTTAAGATCTTTTCAATGAAATTATGATTGAGGCCCATTTTTAAAGCATTTTAAGGTTAGCCCAAGGCAACGATAGGAGGATGAAGGATGAATAAGCCAAACAAGTGGTAGAAATAGAATTTCAAGGGGATCTTGAGGGGATTTCAGGGATGAACAAGGGAAATTGGGGCACAAATGTATTTTGACACAAGGAGGGAAAAGGGGATAAAGGGATAATTGCAGGGATGCAAGGGGGAGCAGTAGGCCTTTAGGGGTGGATCAGCAAATAGGATTCATATTAGGCACAGCACAAAGAGATTTCAAGGAGGATTGGTTTTGAGAGGAAAGGCATTCCTTGAAGGCTCCAAGACAATCTAGCCCCCAGCTTGCTTGACAAGAGTTTCGTAGGGGGGCTAACACTGCCAAAATTAAAATCTTTGTAAATAGCTCTTACTCACATAAATAAAATATTTTCCATAATTACTACCTACCATAATTTAAATAAATACACTTACTTTTGGCCACCATTATTTATGTTTTCCTCAACACTTTAATAATTAGGATTAAAATTATAAATCTATAAAATTAATTCTCTACTTTTATTTAATATCAATAAAAAGTTGTTAATAATAAATTCAAACAGTTATCAATTCAAACCACAAATAACTATTTAAATAAAGAAACTTGATTTTTAATATTTATATATATTTTTAAAGAATATATTCAACTTATCTTTGGCAGATATATCTAACAAAAACAAATACCTTTTAAATTATCTTTATCTATACTTTAGACACAAAATTTAAAGCTTTCTAGACAACCTTCTCAATAAAAACATTGTCACTATAATAAGACATTATTATTCTCTTTAGGTAGGATTTGATTCTCTACTGCCACAACACAGAATTACTATTAAAAAACTACCTTAATTTACCAATCATTAAAATTAATTTCAATAGATTCTAAACCTTAACACTAACTTGAATTCAATATTTTTATTTTTATTTAATTATATTTAAACTAAATCTCACAAATTATACTTATTCATTATTTAATAGATTTTTTTTTTTTTTTTAATTTCAAAATATACATATCAATTAAAAAAATAATTAATTAAACTCTAAAATTCAAAAACCAATTAAAAATAAAAGTAAGTTAAAGATAAGCTTATCATTATTAAAATTAATAAACATACTTTTTAAATATTTATAAAAAATAGTAAACGGATCTCTGTCCCAAAAAATCAATTCACATAAAAGTCAAACAACAAGGATTATCTAATACAATAAAACCAAATTAAAATAGAATTAATTATTACTGCAAGAAAAACCATTGAAAATGGAATTAATTACTAGTCCTGAACGATGTCGTCCCAGAAACCCATAATATTTAGCACCCTAGGGCTTGCCTAGATGGACTTTCATAGAAGTTTGGTAACAGGTCGAAACCAGCCTTGTTGGCTTTCTAAAAGCAATCTTGCTATAATACAAATTCTGCATACAAGTAGGCATAAAAAAAATTCACTCACATTCCTGTGTTCCACATCAGCACATGAGATTAACCGAGGTGTTATTAATGTTTTTCATCTCAGAGAAACTGGGAGTGTGGGAGTGTTTATAGGGAGGATTCTAAAATACAAAAAATAGATAGCGAAGTAATCTGTCTCATAAATTATACTTTACTGTGATGTAAAACTGAGCTCGGCCATCAATCTAAGCTTGGCAGGCAGACGTAAAAACTGAGCTCACCAATCTAATCTAGGCTAGACACGCAAATTTAACCCATCCCCAGTCATATGGAGTGTCAGTGTGGGACAATATATCACTTCTATTCCTTCCACTAATTTAAATTTGAAGAAATGTACAAGTACAGCTGCAACAATCTTCATTTGCTTATACGCAAAATCCTTCCCCAGACAAATATGAGGTCCAGCCTGCCACGAAAGGACACAGGTTAAACGATTTCAACGTAGTGTCAGAGGCGCTTTTCTCAGAAGATTAAATGTCATGGTTAGGCGCTTTACTTACCTGAAATGCAGTAAACTTGAATAGTGATTCGGGTTGAAAAATCCCATCCTGAAGCCATCTCTTAGGCCTAAACTCCTCCGCATAAGTGAAAGCCTACAAATGCAAAGGAATTATGATATAATATTTGACCATAGCATCACAGGAATTCCAGTACGTTTTAACTAAAGGAGAAACTAGGCTATTTAGATACAATTACTCATGGACAATAAAAAGTGAAAATAATGTTAAGGTTACCTAAATCCCTGAATAGAGATAGGTGTTGGAATTTCTTAATACAATTAGACAGAGGAAATGTATTTTCCCCACAACACAGAGATTTCAAATAAAAATGCGGAAATTAACAATGAATACACATATATCATAAAAACACGGGAGAGGAACAAACTTTAGTTTTCTATTCAACTCTTTCTCTCTCTCTCTCTAAAACATATGAAATTACATTGATTATATCAAAAATGGATGAAGCCTATAAAAAACTAATCTAATCAATGTTGTTTCAATGTTGAACAGACATTCAACAAACATTTGTCCTTGGCTCGTCAAAAGACCAATTTCTTCATTAAATCGGCACGCAGACTGTATTCTGAATTACACAGGAAAACACATAAAAACACGTTCAAAACAAAAACTAACGGATCTCAAATTTTATGCAATGCAGTTCTTGTCCACATCGCATCTCCACAGATCGACGAATTTAACTTTTAACTCTCGGCGCTATCCTTTAAACTTTGCGGGTTGCGATGTGCGATAGTGACGTGGCACTTATCGCATCGCACCCAAAATAAATTAGTCTACGGGCAGTTCGGAGGAAAACTTAAATCTTGGCGATTGCGATATGTGATAGCGATATCGTATCATAAAACAAAGAACATAACTTACGGAACTTTTCGGGTAAACACAAAAACTTTCGATGTGTGAAATGCGCTGCCCTCCTGAGCTTGACACGTGCCCCCTCTTGCGATCGCATCGCAAACAAAATAAGATAACTTGAGGGCGGCATAAAGGTAAAACTTAAAACTTGCGAAGTGCGCTCTACAGGCAGCTTAAATGGTGGGTCCCATCGATATCGCATCGGCGGTAAAATAACATAACATGCAGTAAGGCTTATGGGTAAGACTTAAGATATCGGCGGTAAAATAACATAACATGCGGTAAGGCTTATGGGTAAGAATTAAGATTTGATAAGTACGGTGAGGATTGTGGGTCCCGCCGATATCACATTGGTGGAGAAATAACATAACATGCGAGCTTAAGAGTTAAACGATAAAAGTTGTGATGTGCGGTATGCAGGCGGTAAAGGTTGGTAAGTGCGGTGAACAAAATATAAAAAAAATGAACACAAAACAAGGTTTGGTCCATGCGGTAAGGATAAGGTGGATCCCGCCAATATCGCATCGGTGTAAGATTAACATTGTGGTCAAAGGGCTTGAGGTTAAAACATAAAAGTTGCGAAATGTGTTGCGCGGACAAAAAGGTAAGTCAATTTGGTGGTTGAGAAATAAACGCAGAGTATAGCTTTGTACTCTGTTTACTGTGGTTGCATGAAAACCCCTTCGGATCTTGGATCTACTGATGTCCTTCTTTTCAATCAAAATTGATGAAGTGTGGGTTGGGCCACTATTTATTCATGGTGATGGTTGAGAGTAAAATTCCAATGCTCCCCCTTAATCACAACTATCGCCATCAGCATTCCTAGACATTTTATGTGATACTCAAAACTCTTCTGTGTTAATGGCTTTGTGAGGATATCAGCGAACTGTTTCTCTGTCCTGCAATGCTGCAAAAAAATCTCACCATTGTTAACCAATTCTTATGCCTTGTTCTCTTGTGGAAAACAGAATTCTTTGACAATGCAATTGCTGAGCTATTATCACAATAGATTGTGGTTCCCTTGTCTTTCTCATGACATAGATCTCTCAGCATCCTTATCATCTATATTGCTTAGTATGCTACTGCTGTTGCTGCCACATATTCTGCTTCTGTTGTTGATAATGCAACTATTGGTTGCTTCTTGGAAGCCCATGAAATGGCTCCCGATCCCAAATAAAACACATACCCAAATGTGCTCTTTCTATCATCTACACTTCCATCCCAATCACTGTCAATCTAACCAATCAACTTAAGATTATCAGTTGAGGAGTATAGAACACCATACTCCTTCCTTCCATTCACATACCTCAAAATCCTCTTGGATGCTTGCCAATGTGTCTCCTTTGGTGTCTCCATGAATCTGGAAATTAAACTTACAGCATACATAATATCAGACCTAGTTGGAGTCAAATACATTAGACTGCCAACTATGCTCTTGTACAATGTCGGATCGACATTCTTGCTGCAATCTTCTTTGCTTAATTTTAACCCCGCTGACATTTTGGAGAAACTTCATTGCTTGTGAAAATTAAATCATCTACATATAAAACAACAATAAGGATCTTACCGTCATTTTCTTTAATGTAGAGTGTGGGTTCACCATCACATTTTTCGAACCCATCTCCTATGAGGTAAGCATCAATTTTATTGTACCATGCTCTTGGTGATTGCTTCAGCCAATAAAGAGTTTTCTTCAACTTGCACACTTTGTGCTCTTGGCCTTCAATCTCATAGCTTGGAGGTTGTTCAACATATACCTTCTCTTTCAACACTCTATTCAAGAATGCTGACTTCACATCCATTTGGTAGAATTTCCACTTTTTTTGTGTTGCAATTGACAACATTGTCCACGTTGTTTCCATCCTTGCAACTAGTGCAAAGGTTTCTTCATAATCTCTTCCTTGTTGCTTCTTGTAGCCTTTGACAACAAGTTTTGCTTTATGCTTTTCTATTTTGCCTTCAGCATTTCTCTTGGTCTTATAGAACCATTTTACTCTAATAACTTCTTTACCTTTTGGGAGGTCTACTAACTTCCATGTATCATTCTTTTCTATTGCACCAATCTCTTCATTCATTGCTTCAATCCATTTTTCTTTTTTTACTACATCTTCAAAATCAATTGGATCATCAACATGACAAAACAAAGCAAATAAATAATTTAGACCATTATTATTATCAACTTCTTGCTCATAAATTTCACTCAAATTTCTGAATCTTGGTCTTCTTGGTGTGCTTGGAGTTCCACTTGAACTCGAGGGAGTTTCTAATCCCTGTGGTGTGCTTGGAGAAGCACTTCCTTGATTTATCAAGGCTGTTCTGTTTCCAGCTTGCAGTGTGCTCTGTTGTTCTTGTGTAGGTGGAGGAGGAGCCACCATGGAGTAATTATTTTCAGCAATCAATTCCTCTTACTCTTTGTGAGACATACATGTCTTCACATTCACTGTCTTCTCTAAGCTTACATCCCAAGATTCTTCTTCAATAGACTACACATCTCTGCTGATTATAAATTTCTTGGTGGATCGATTATAGGGTTTGTAGGCCTTGGACTCATCACTATATCCAACAAAGATACACTTCTCTCCCTTGCTGTCCAACTTCTTCTTTATTTGATTTGGGACATGTGCATATGCCACACATCCAAATACTTTCATGTGAGTGAAAAAGTACTTTGTTCCACTCCATGCTTCTTCTGGGACTCTGTTCATAACAACTTTGGTTGAGCATCTATTCAAAATATACGCTGAAAAATTGACAACTTCAACCCAATACTCATTTGGAAAATGTTTTGCCTTCAACATACTTCTAGCCATGTCCATGATGGTCCTATTCTTCCCTTCTGCAATGTCGTTTTGTTGTGGTGTGTACCTTGTGGTAAACTACTTGTGTATGACATTTTCCCTACAAAAATGTAGAAAATATTTGGAGATATATTCTCCACCTCTGTCAGTTATCAACACTTTTATGTAGTGCCCACTCTGTTTCTCAACAAGAGCTTTGAAGTGGTAAAATTGTTCAAACACTTCACTCTTATGTTTTAAGAAATAAACCCATGTCCTTCATGTATAATCATCTATAAATGTCAATACATAATGGTTGCCAGCTAAAGATGGCGTTTGAATTGGTCCACATAAATCTGAGTGGACAATCTCCAAGGGTCCCTTTTCCCTTATACCCTTTCCTGCTGGAAATGATTCTCTGTGTTGTTTGCCCAAGATGCAGCCTTCACATATGCTGTCTATTTTCTCTATGAGTGGTAATCCTTTTACCATTCCTTTTCTATGCAAGAGCTTCAAATCTCTAAAATTGAGATGTCCAAATCTCAAATGCCATAACCAGTTTTTGTCTTTCACTTCTTCTTGAAAGACCTCTTGTGTGACTGCTACTACCACACCTCCTTCCTTCAAGTCTGCTTTGAGCTTGAGAGGAAACATCCTATTCTTTGTCATATGCACTTCTGCAATGACCCTTTTACTTGGAGGTATGTCCATGATTGAGCACACATCATTCTTAAAAAATACATTGTAGCCCTTATTCTCGAGCTGTCCAATGCTTAGAAGGTTACATTTCAGGCCAAGTACATAATATACATTTGGCACAAACTTATTTTCTCCCTTCCTTGTGAGTATTGATACTCTTCCTTTTCCCAAGACAGAGACTTTTCTTTCAGTCCCCGTTGTCACTTCAGATTTCACATTTTCATCTAGATTGACAAACATTTCTATGTTTCCAGTCATGTGGTTACTACAACTTGAGTCTAAGAACCATACATCTTCTTGTTTTTCTTGTGCTACATTACAAGTTAGAAACACATTACTCTGGTTCTTATCTTCTTTTGCAAAATTTTCATTTTTCCTATTGTTCATGTCATTTTGTTTCTTTCTACAGTAATTGGCATAATGCCCATACTTTTTACAATAATGACATTGGACTTGGGATTTTTCATACCTTTGTCCTTGTGCTTGTCTCTGGCTTGAGCCTTCGCTTTGATTCTGGTTGTTGCCCCTTCCACTAGTGCTTGAAGAGTTGTTTCTTCCACCTCTCTGTGGGTTTCTTCCTCTTCCTTGGTAGTTTGATCTTCCTTGACCTCTACCTCGACCAAAATACATTTGTGTCTTGAAAGCATGATCCAATGAGGAGTTCGTTGTTATGTTCAGTCTATGTTCATGAGACATTAGGGATGCATGAAGCTCATCCACTGAAAATTGTGATATATCATTTGTCTCTTCTATTGCCATTACTATGGCATCAAATCTTGAGGGTAGAATTCTTAAGATTTTCTCCACTATTCTTCTTTCCTCAAGTGTCTCTCCATGAGACCTTATCTGGGTTATCAACCCAATCACATGTGTGAAGAATGAGTCTATGGTATCAGACTCTTTCATACAAAGAGTTTCAAAGTCTCTCCTCAAAATTTGTAGCTTTGTTGTCTTCACCTTCTCCATGCCTTAATAGGTTGTTTTGAGAATATTCCATGTCTCCTTAGACTTTGTTGCTGCTGCAATCCTTGGTAAAATGCTCTCGTGTACTACCTGAAAGAGATAGAAGAGGGATTTGGATTCCTTCTTCTTATTATCTCTCAACAAGTCTCTTTCTGTTGCTGTCAAAGTAGCCAATGCTGTTGCGTCTGCTAGTTCTTGGAAAACTTGTTCCACCAGCTCCCATATATCTTGTGAAGCAAACAGGGCCCTCATTGTAATGGCCCAATAATCATAATTTTTAGCATTGAACTGTGGTAATTGTGGATTTGTCAGGCTTGTACCTGCTACTGCCATTCTAACTGTGTCAAACAAATAATCTTCTTGATTGTGTAAAACAAAAGCTTTCTCGCTGCTAAAGAACTCCGCTTCTCAAACCAATCTTATAGCTTATTTAGTAAAGAGCAAGCTCTTGCTTATTTCACCGAGAACCTAGACCTATTTTGATACCATGTTGGAATTTTGGAATACAATCAAACAGAGGAAATGGGTTTCCCCCACAACAAAGAGACTTCAAATAAAATGCATAAATTAATAGTCAATACACAGACAGCATAAAAACACAGGAGAGGAACAAACTTTAGTTTTCTATTCATCTCTCTCTCTCTCTCTCTAAAACATATGAAATTACATTGCTTATATCAAAAATGGCTGAAGCCTGTAAAAACATAATCTAAAAATTTGTCCTTGGGTCATCAAAAAACACATTTCTTCATTAAATTGACACACAGACCGTATTCTAAATTACATAGGAAAACACGTAAAAAAGCGTTCAAAACACAAACTAGCGGATCTCAAATCTTATGCAACGTGGTTTTGGTCAACATTGCATCCATGCAGATCGAAGAATTTAACTTTTAACTCTCGGCGTTATCCTTTAAACTTTGCGGGTTGCAATGTGCGATAGTGACGTGGCACTTATCGCATTGCACCCAAAATAACTTAGCCTATGGGCGGTTCGGTGGTAAACTTAAATCTTGGTGATTGCGATATGTGATAGTGATATCGCATCGCAAAACAAATAACATAACTTGCAGAAATTTTCGGGTAAACAAAAAAACTTGCGAAATGCGCTGCCCTCCCGAGCTTGACATGTGCCCCCTCTTACAATCCCATCACCAACAAAATAAGATTAATTGTGGACAGCATAAAGGTAAAACTTAAAACTTGCGAAGTGTGCTCTGCGGGCGGCTTAAACGGTGGTTCCCGCCGATATCGCATCAGCGGTAAAAAAACATAAAATGCAGTCAGGCTTATGGGTAAGACTTAAGATTTGCAAAGTGCGGTGGGGATTGTGGGTCCCGCCAATATCACATCGGTGGAGAAATAACATAACATGTGGACTTACGAGTTAAATGATAAAATTTGCGATGTGTGGTATGTGGGTGGTAAAGGTTGGTAAGTGCGGTGAACAAAATACAAAGGAAATGAACGCAAAACAAAGTTTGGTCCATGCGGTAAGGATAAGGTGGGTCCCACCGATATCACATTAGCAGAAACTTAACGTTGTGGTGAACGGGCTTGAGGCCATTAAAACATAAAAGTTACGAAACGTGCTATGTGGGAAAAAAGGTAAGTCAACGCAGTGGTTGAGAAATAAACGTAGAGTATGGCTTTATACTTTGTTTTTGTGGTTGCGTGAAAATGCCTCTGGCTCTTGGATCTGCTGATGTCCTTCTCTGCAATCAAAATTGATGAAGTGTGGGCTACATCACTGTTTATTCATGGCAGTGGTTGGGAGTAAAATTCCAACAATAGGTCCATTGAAGAGTCTTACTAAAATAAAACAAGGAAGATTTCACAAAAAAAACATCAACGTACTCTTCCCAAGAGGATCTTTTGATGGAGTACGTCAATAGAAATGATGTGGATGTGGAGTGGTCATCACTATAGAACCTAGGCTACATTTTCATGAGTATGTCAACAGAAACTATGTGGATGTGGAGTGGTCATCACTCTAGAACATAGGCTACATTTTCATTTCTGGTGGCAGAGTGGCAGGGGGGCAAACAATAGAGAAGAGGTCATTGCATTTTGGGGTGCCCTTACATTACCAAAATTACTCGGTCTAGAAAACATTTACATTCTTGGGGATGCCAAGAGCATCATTGAGCAGAGGTCATTGCACATTGCATTTTTTGGTGCCCATACATTACCAAAATGGCTCGGTCTAGACAACATTTAAATTCTCGGGCATGCCAAGAGCATTATTAACTGCGTCAAAGAATATACATTTTCCTGCCCTCATATTTTGTCCAACTGGATGGGCTCCATCAGAGTATTGGCTGCCACTTTCTAGAACATCTCTTTTAGTCATATCTACATAGAGAAAAACCAAGTATGAGAGAAAATCTAGGTTGCTGACCTCTTGTCAAAAAAGGAATCAACACAAAGAAAAGTAAGTATCACTTCATAGCATAAGTATAGGGCAGACTTATGATAGGTGATTGCATTGACACCAAATAGTTTAAAATCTTGATGAATGTTGTCTTTTTTACTAAGGTTCTGCTGCATTTGAATAGGAACTAACATCCAATATGTAAAAATTTGTTCACAGTGGTTTTTGTATCCAATAATGAACTCTTTTTTGTTGAAGAATAGGGCAGAATTCATAAGATAGGGTAGTGTCTTACCAGAGGAACAGCTGGGTATAAGCGTAAGGTCTCCGATAAAGCTGCATGGAGATAGTGCATCTTATCCAATACTATATGTGTTAGACTTTAAGAGAACATACTAATAGACTCTTTAATGGACAAATATTCATTCTCCTTCGAGACCAGGTCATGAATTTCTTGAAGAAGCTATTTTTCAAAATCTGGATTCTTGCAAAGCAAATGAAAAAACCAACAAAGGGTAAGTCCAGTTGTGTTCGGGCCAGCTATTAAGAAATTCAGAATAATATCTCTTAGATACTTATCAGAGTAATTCTCTAGTTGTTTCTCTGTGAGTTCAATAAAGCAGGAGAGTATGTTCGGTTTCACCTGTAAATATATTTGAAGGTCAATGCCAGAGTAACAATGTCATCAGTACCAGAATTAGGAGAGTGTAAAAATTTGAAAATTTATGTTGCAAATTAGGACCAAAGATTGTGTGGGTATTCTCTTACATAGTTATTCTGGACATAAATCTCATGTTTTCTGCTCTAAATGACCTTATACACAAAAGCATCCACCATTTTGATGTTATCCTTCATGGTGGCCTCTGACAGCAATTGGAAGTATCTTTTTAATTTCCAAGCAACGTCAAAATAATGCCACATAAGCAAAGAATTTGCAATATCAAAAGCCATTGCAAAATATGCCTTTGCTCCAGATCTGGTATTTGTTAAGATGTTGATGTCCACCCCAAACCCTAGTTTATAGAATCCATCCATCGTTGATCTCAATAACAGACTCTATAATTACCATTTGTCCATTAGAGAATTATTAATATGATTTTGTAACTTGCTATTTTCTATAGAGCATCCACACAAGGCTCTTAATATGATTTTGTATCTTGCTATTTTCTATAGAGCATCCACACAAGGAAGAACCAGTCATGAAATTCTAATTAATTTTTTTTGGGCTGAGTATGAGATATGTGAATGATTTAACATGCCGCCATCTCTACGGTTTGCTTTGTTCAAAATTTTTCCAGTAGAATTTTGGAAATTTTTATTGTAGTCTCCTGGAAAACAACACAGTTGAAGTCCTTCAACACTTTGGTAGAGGATTCGAAACTACCTATTTTTGTTGATCTCTCCACAGCTCGCCATCAACGCTGAAAATACAATCTCCAAGAAGGTCTTCCATAATGTCATGGTGGGGCTTTCCCTCTCATCAATTTTCAAAACAAAGAAATCATAAGCATATCGCAACAGCATATATATATATATATATATATATATATATATGACTCACAATACCTAAAAAAATGTGTACGACACAAAGCTGACCTTGATGTAGTTTTCAAAATTAGATCTGAGAATGTGCTCCACATTTGCAGGATCAGTGGTAAAAACATCACTGAAGGTAGGATAAGGTATTCTATAAGTTTTATGGCATCTATGATGATGAAGAAAAAATTCATGAAGGCATTTAAAATTGATGAGAGGGCCAGGCCCATAAAATTCATCATGCCTAGCGCGCATGATAAATATATCATTTTAAGCAAGAAGCATCTCTTGAAGGGTTCTCAGTTTTTTCCAGAAGAAGATTTAATTGTAGTGACAACAAGAGGAAAGGAGGAATGGAATGAAAAAAGTTAGGGTAGCAAGAGACGAGGGAAAGAGAGCATGGATTTATAAAGGTAAAGCTGTGATAGCGCAATTTGGACCTCCTTCCAAAACAAGGCAGCAAAACAATAATAAAGAAGAGGCAAGAAATGAGGAAGCAAGGATATTTTGGGCAAGCAAGGACAAAGACTCAACTATGAGTATTGCATATCAAAACAAATAGCAATCAAGTCGGACCCAGGTTTCCTTAAGATTAGTTTGTTGGAACTGTAGGGGTTACCCATGGAGACGAGGACCTGGGTTAGGGCCTATTGCAAAAGGTAGAGACATAATTTTCCTCATAGAAACACATGAGCATGAAGGGTGCAAGACAAATTTGTTTGAAGGGTACTAGAAGATAGCAGTATGGAACAAGGCCTCAGGGAATGGCAAAGGGCATGGGAATATCATGGTATTAATGAGAGAAAAAGAAGGTTGTCTCATTTAGCTAAAAAGAAGACCCAAATAAGAAATTTGTCTGGCTTAAAATAACAGAAAATGGAAATCACATCAGAATTGCAACATGCTATTTTGCACCGCAAGTTTCAAAAATCTACAAAAGTATAGGGCTTGACCACAAAGATCCCTTTGCAGCCATAAAAGTAGATATTGTAATATATTCTCAACTAGGTGAAGTCCTTATTGTGGGGGATTTCAATGCTAGAACTAAAGGTGAACAAGCTAGCATTCTTTGTTGTAAAGAAGACTGTGACCCTATTTGGCTTACAGAAGAGAGTAATCATTAGTGGGAAAGAAATTCAGAGGATAAAGGCTGCAATCTGTTTTGAGAAAAATTGTTTACACAATGTGGGGCTTTCGATTTAGTAATTTGTAATGGTTTGACTAGGTGGGAAAAGTCCGGTAATTTCACTTGCAATACTTACAATGGAGCAAGTGTAGTAGATTATGTTGTTTACTCGCATAGTTTGTGTGAGAAAATGGAGACAGTGTTGATTGGAGATCAAATTTGGGACTTAAAATCAGATCACAAGCCAATTTATTTAAGTCTCCCTTAGACTAGAAAGAAACAACTAGAGTAAAAAACTCAGTGTCTTCAACAAAATCCCCCAAAGGGTAGAATTCTTTGGGATTCAAGAGAATTGTAATACCTTCAAAATAGCGTTAGAGATGCTCTTCGAGAAGGAGGAAATCCCATTTCACGGCCTTCGTAGCCACGAATTAACACATTTAATTCAAAGTGCACTTGCTGAGTGCAAAAAAGAAAAAATTAAGAAGTCTGAAACAAATTTTTTTCCGGTTAATGCTTGGTTTGACGAGGAATGCAAAAATGCAAGGAGAATGTGGAAGGAATCAGGCAAGGATAACATAAAGCTCAAAGCGTACAACTAGATATTAAGAAATAAAAAGGTTGATTTCATGGTTTCGAGGAGAGAAGAACTAATCTTCCTTGGGAAAAATAACCCCAAATTATTTTGGAAGGAGCTCCAACTGAAAAAGGTGCAAACTAAAAACAACATTACAGCTTCTGAATGGTTAGACTATGCAAGACAACTTTATGAGCAAGATACCAAGGTTGACCCTACTCCCTTGGTCAACACAGACACAAAACTCTTCACGGTGCAAGAGGTAGAGATGGGTATCAAGAAGTTGGGTGCTGGAAAAGCAAAAGACTTAGCTGAACTCCAAGCAGAGTATCTAAAGTGGGGCTTAAAAATTCTTTAACTTCACATTTTACAAAAAATTTCAACAACATCATATAGTAGGGGTTCTCCTCAGATTGGAAAACTAGTATGGCAATACCTCTTTACAAGAGTGGTGACGTCAATAATCCCTCCAATTATCGAACCATAATGATAAACCCCTTGTTTGCAAAGTTATTTCGAAGCATGTTAGAAAATAAAATTAGCAAGTGGGTAGAAGAAAGAGATAAACTTGCTAAAGGGAAAGCGGGTTTTAGACCTAAACATTCCATAGTTGATCATTGTATAACTTTAAGGCACATCATTGAAAAAGTTTGGGAAAAAAAGGAAGAATTCTTTTTTTGCTTTGTTGATTTCAGAAAAATCCTTTGACACGGTGCCTAGGGATAATCTTTGGCGCAGAATGGAGGAACTCGGGGTTCCTAGGAATTTGAGTGCAGTTGTGCATAGACTGTACGAAGAGGTGAAAGTAAAAATTAGAACTTCAGCAAGGATTTCTGAAAGTTTTAGAAGCGATATTGGGGTCAAGAAAGGTTTCCCTTTGTGTGAAAATGTGAAGTTGGGTTAAACTTGTTGCTCTTTTTTGAGAAAAACCTTTCATTTTTTCGGTTCTTCAACTTTCTGCAAGCTAAAACAATTTTTCTGTTTAGAATTTCATTTTGCGATAAAAATAAAAGTTGTCAGAAATTTTGTTAGTTTTTTATTACTTATTTTTGGAATTTTTTTATACACATTTGATATGTCAACTTAGCGTTTCTTTGAATGTGTGTTTTTTAACAATCAACGGATTCATAATAAGTCATGTTAATACGCAATGTTGTATTCTTTGAAAATTTGTGTTTTCGAGAAACAAAATGTGTTACAACAATCTAAACAAAGCCTACTTCAGTTTCGTCATATTTATAAAGCCAATGGATGCATATCATAATTACTAGAAATTTTTGAACTAGTCCAATATGAAAAAACTGCATATTTTGAATATGTTTCGCGATGCAAGAAATTTCTTAACATATAAGTTATAAACTAAAAATCTAAAAGCTACCCATTAGAGACGACGGATCAATGTAATGCACCATAATATTTTCAATTTTTTTTATAATGTATTTTGGAAGATATATAATTTTGATTTCATTGAATCACAATGACCTTCAAAAATTGTTTGCACCCGTTTTATTACAAAATTAATTAAAATTATTAAATATTTATGAAATTCCATAAAATTTATATTTCCTGAAAGTAGATTCAATTATGAAAATGCTTGTCTTGGTTCTGACAGTTAATTCAGAATGTTTCATGGAGTTTAATCAATCCAAAGTTGCAGATATGTATTCAAAGCTTGGTTCTGCGTAACTGGTGACGCGTTAGTTCGGCCGAACTTTTAAATAAAGTTCGGCCGAACTGTTTTTTGCGCCGACAACCCGTTAAGTATAACGACATAAAATTTTGGCCGAACTTTTTACAAAGAGTTCGGCTGAAATTTTACCTAACTTTTCGTCAGCCGGAAAATACCGCCGAGCCCCTCCAAAAAAACATTTCGCGCCAATATAAATTTCCATGAATTCATTCATTATTTGCGCATATTTTCACACATTTGGTCTGATTTTACAAAGTTCTTGATCTGATTTTGCAAAGAATTATTTTGGGTTTAAGGACTTTCTTGGAGGTACATTCAAAGGACATTTCTTAGAGGCATTCATTATTTTCGCATATTTTCGTACATTTGGTCTGATTTTGCAAAGAATTGTTTTGGGTTTAAAGAATTTTCTTGGAGGTACATTCAAAGAACCTTTTTGAAGACTTTTCTTAGAGGTACATTTAAAGGACATTTCTTGGAGGTATGTGATACAGTTTTTTGGATGTTTTTTGGGCTTCATTTTTTTTTGAAAGTATGGATTTGGGCTTAATTTTCATTATTTTTGAAGGGATGGATTTGGGCTTAATTTCAAAAGGACATTTTTTGGAAGTATTTTTTAAAGTGATATTTTTTGAACTATTGTTTAAAGTGGCGTTTTTTATGAAGTTGGAATTAATTTCAATGGACATTTTTTGGAGGCATTTTTTGAAGTGACGTTTTTTTAGAGTACATGTTTTCAGTTGAAGTAAATCTTTTATAATGAGTTTTTGTCTAACTTTTTAAATGAAATTTTTTTGGAGGACTTGGAAGGAAATATTTTGAGCCTCATTTCATTTTTATAAGACATTTTTTTCTCGAATTTTTTAAAGTAAGTGTTTTGGATTGGAGTATGTAGTTTTTGAAAAAAAATTAAAATGAGTTTTTTTTAAATTAAATCTTTTGTGATGTTTGTTTTTAATTGAGTTTTTGTCTAAACTTTTGAAGGAAATTTTTTGAACTTCGTATTCTATTATCATGGGAAATTGAAGGAATTGTACGAGAAAATATGATCGAAAAATAGACCCTGGGGAATGTAGAGAAGAGATGAGACAATCTTGCAAAAGAAAGATAGAAGCACTCTCAAATATTGAAGGGGAAAATCAACCTCAACTAGAAGTTGAAGCAGGTATGTAAATGTAAATATTATGATTTTGATATATTTAAAATTTTCCTAGTGAAAATGTGAAGCTTAATTTTTATTTGATGAACTAATTTGAACAATATTTTGCAATGTAAACAGAGAGAGATATTCCTCAAAACATTGATGATGAGATACAAAATTTTGAAAGAGAAAGTGAGGGAGATATTGAACCAATGATTGAAGATGGTGAAAATGTTGAAAGAAATTCAAGTGAAGAAATTGAATCACAAGGTATATATATATATATATATATATATATTGAACACATGCACGAATTATTGAAATTATACATATATTTATTAATTTAGTTATTTATTGAACATGCAAACTTATTATGTACTATTCATTCGAATATGTACAGATGAAATCAATGTCGATGATGAGATGTTAGAAAATTTTGACACTCACAGATATGGAGATAAAAAAATCTGACCATTATATACGATATCGTGTTAACCACATTTTTTATAAGTATTTCATAAAGGAAAAGGTGACAGTTCAAGCCCAAATGTTGAAAGGTCTCCTATCATTAAGGAAATTAAAAGAAGCTACGACTTTATTGGGTATTCGAAAATCAACCAAAGATAAAAAACAAAAAATGAAGGAAAATGTGATACAAAATATAAATAGTGCTATAAATTCAATTAGAAGATCTAGATAGAAAAATGTTTCAGTTGTATGTAGAGCAATACATATGGCAGTGGTTTCATCAACTACTAAAGAGAATCGCTTGGTAAAATCTATGGCACGAGCATTAGGAACCTCGCGAAAAAATTTGCACAAACATCAAAAATTTCGGTTGCAAATAGATGTAAATGATGAACTCACTCGTTGGAGAGCTATTTGTAGGAAAAAATACAAAGATAGACTTGGAGAAAATGTTAAAAAAATAATATATGAATATTGGAAGAACAATTCGCGTGTTTCGCCAACTGCAAGGCATGTGATGTGAAGAAGAATAGCACGAAATCAATACAAAGAACATGAAAAACATCTCTTGGAAACCACTTAGATAGAGTTTTTCAACAAGTTCAAAGAAGAGAATCATGAAATTCATGTTTCAATCAGTGCTTTTGTTCAACAAAAACCATGATATGTAAAACCTATCACCGTACGCGACACTTGTTGTTGCCATTATCATGTGGAATTTGAGTTATATTATGACACATTCCTTGATTCTGGTAGAAAATTTTGGAAGGATTCACCTCCTCCTTCCACTATCCATGATTTCATATCTCAAATTCTATGTGAAAGAGAAAGCGATGAACTATTTTATGAAAAGAAATGTGTTGGTGGTAAAAAATGCGATGATTGTGGAAATTTGACTAAATTTCAAAACAAATATCGTACTGATATAAATGATCAATCATTGTCCAACATGAAAGTGAAATGGAAGAGATATGAATATATCCATACATCGATTCAAGGTGCAAATAGTGTTAAAATAATTGAATTACGAGAAGAAGAAATTTTTGTGATAGACTTTTTGAGAAAGTTTGAGGCAGAAATTTACAAATACACCAAGCATTCCCATAGAGCTTGATGGCAAGACTTGCAATTCAAAAAATCCCGTGAATTTTTTCCACCAGGGACCATTTTGTCAGTAATTGATTTTGAAAAACTACACATTTGTTCCATAAAAATAAATTCAGAGTGAATACTATCATTCTGACCAAGTCTCCATGCTTGTCCATATTCTATATAGACATGTTGAACAAAACGTCGATCATATAGAAAGCACCAGTGAAAATCGACATATTATTAAAGAATATCACTTTTATATCAGTGACGATCGTACACATGATACATATTTTGTACAACATTGTTTTGGAAAATTTTATGATTCCTTGAAAAATTGTGGAATAACATTCAATGAACATTGGATATGGTCAGACGGATGTGCAGGACAATTCAAATCTGCATGATCATTCTTTTGGTTGTGTTGTCTTCATAAGAAAACCTGCATTAAACATTGTTGGAATTTCTTTGAGACTGGCCATGGAAAAGGAGAACATGACGGTGCAGGGGCATGCATAAAATGAGCACTTCGAAGATATCAAATGAACCCCTCTGCAAGCCGACTTGTGGACGCGAAAGAAGTTGTTCAATGGTGCATCACTACTCTAAGCCATAAGACTAACTGATCAAGGGAAGTGCAAAGGTACATTCAATTTAATTTTTATTGGATATCTAATTTTAAACAGTGTACATTTATCACAATGACTATCTTTGATTGTATTTTGATATCATATTTACATTCTTCTTTAAATTTTCCATATAAAGGTTTTTTTGGCATATTGGGATCGAAGACGTAGATAGATCAATTGGAAATGACGTTGAAACAATAAGGGACTAAAAAATTGCATTCAATTAAAACAAAGTCGTCCAGAAATGTGTTTGCATTGGATAAAAGAAAATATTCTTGTTTTTTTCATGTTTGCATAGACAACACAAAATCCAATGACGTTTGTGAAAACAAAATGTATGTAAAAGATTGGAAACATACAGAGCTAAATACAAAGGGAAAAATGTCCGTTGCAATGTTTGAAGAAATGCAATCAGAGGAGACTACAATATCATCCGATGGTGATCAAGTTTCTGATCTTGTTAGAGAAGGTAACATTTGAATTGCTTTCTAATGATAAAGATCTAGAAATAAATTTGAATATGTATAATTTTGTTAAGTTTGTTTTATTGTGCAGGAGATGTTTTTGCTGTAATTGCACCTACTGACAACGATGAAAATGTGAAGTATTATTTGATGCGTTGCACTGAATGAAAAATGAAATTATTAGAAGACTATAATGATCACGGATTTCCATATGAAAGAGGATCTATTATACTAAAAGGTTATTTTTTCAGACAAACTAATCAAAGTGGGGATTTGCTTACTTTGAAGACTATGAACCTGATTTCATAAGTTGTCAATATAGTCACTTGGTGTGTGTAGCACACATAAAGTTGATAGAGGTTCAATCAAAGAAAAAAACTAAAATTAAGAAATGGAAAATGTCAAAATCCAATCATGAACGGATTATTGAAGATGGCATTCTATTGGAATTTTTTTGATTGAACTGCCCAAAAATTTATTTTCTTTGGATTATATGTTTTAGAACTTCCAGTGCTCAATTAAAAATTGAGTTGCCTTGTTATGTTATCTGTGCAAGTGTTTGCACATTTACAAATTGTTTTGGTACATGCACACTCTAGTATCAACTGAAAGTAGCTTTTCTATACATGCATTGATGAAAAATGTTGCATGTATTGGATATATATATATATATATATGTATGTATATGTTCTAGAATGCAATTAACTATTCAAGTAATTTTACTATGTGCATTTCTGAAACATGTTTCACGTACTCAATATATATGTTCTAGAATGCAATTAACTGAAAGTAGTTTTTCTATGCACATTGATGAAAAATGTTGCACGTACTAGATATATACATGAACTGAATGCACGCCCAGTTTTTCTTGTGGGATTTTCTGGCAAAAATTATCCACAATGTAAATCAATCATCAACAGTATAATTTTGTACGAAGATTCCTTTCAGACAAGAGACTCGGAGCACTTCTCCAACTTTTGGTGGGATTTGACCCACATCTCTATTCTTGATTGAAAATCTAGTACAAAATTTGTCTGTCCAATGGTCGGATATGTTCTATGTGCATTGATGAAAAATGTTGTGCACGTATTGGATATATATATATGTTCTAGAATGCAATTAATTGTTCAAGTAGTTTTCCCATGTGCATTGATGAAAAATGTTTCATGTACTGAATATATATGTTCTAGAATGCAATTAACTGAATGTCATCAATTTACCAATTTATAAATCAACAAGGCTACCTAGTTGATTGCATTAATGACATTGACCCCAATTCAACAAACATATATCTACTTCTTATATTTCCAATCAAAATTAAAGGGATTTATATGGGAAAGAGGCAACTGAATATATATTTTCTAGAATGCAATTAACTGAATGTCATCAATTTACCAATTTATAAATCAACAAGGCTACCTAGTTGAGTGCATTAATTACATTTACCCCAATTCAACAAACATATATCTACTTCTTATATTTCCAATCAAAATTAAAGGGATTTATATGGGAAAGAGGCAACTAAATATATATTTTCTAGAATGCAATTAATTGAATGTCATCAATTTACTAATTTATAAATCAACAAGGCTACCTAGTTGAGTGCATTAATTAAATTGACCCCAATTCAACAAACATATATCTACTTCTTATATTTCCAATCAAAATTAAAGGGATTTATATGGGAAAGAGGTAGAACATATAGCCAATGAACTACTTTTTAGAGGTCAATGAAGGTATCATCATGTGGGAAAATGTTTGGAACACTTGATTGTACTTGAAAGTAATCATAAGATTGTTTTTGATCTCTACATACTATATAGTATTGTTTGAGTGAAAAAAATTTCCAACGAAAATAGCATAGCTTTTCAATCCAACTAACCATATCAATTGAGCTCTATTTGAAAAAAAGTAAAAAAAAAAACCAAAAAGCCAACAAAATAACATCCTTGGTTGTTATCTTTATGGAATAACTAAATCATATTAAGGATTCTCTTCATTGAAATTTTTTTTGGATGGAGAATCCTTAAAATATGATTTAGCTATTCCAACAAAAATGACAACCACGAATGTTATTTTTCTGACATGTTTTGTTGGCATGTTAACTTTTCTTTACTCTTTTTTCAATTAGAGCTCAATTGATATGGTTAGTTGCATTGAAAAGCTATGTTCTTCCCATTGGAAATATTCTCGCTCAAACAAGAGAAGAGTATGTAGAGATCAAAACCAATCTTAAGATGCCAAATGTACTTCAACCATCCAAAACTTGAGTTTAAAAACTTTTTATTATATCAAAACATTACTTCACATGTCATGCCAATTGTAGTTCAACTATCCAATAAAAACATTTAACATTATATCACATGCCAAATGTAGATCAACCATCCAAAACTTAACTTTTTTAATTTAACAAAAAATTATAGGTCACAACATTACTTCACATGCCAAATGTACTTCAACCATCCAAAACTTGAGTTTTAAAAACTTTTTGATTATATCACAACATTTCTTCACATTCCATGCCAATTGTACTTCAACTATCCAAAAAAAACATTTAACATTATATCACATGCCAAATGTAGATTGAAACCATCCAAAACTTGACTTTTAAAAGCTTTTTGATTATATATCACAACATTACTTCACATGCCTTTCCAATTATAGTTCAACTATCCACTAAAAACATTTAACATTATATCAAATGCCAAATGTAGATTGAAACCATCCAAAACTTGAGTTTTAAAAACTTTTTGATTATATCACAACATTACTTCACATTCCATGCCAATTGTAGTTCAACTATCCAATAAAAACATTTAACATTTAACATTATATCACATGCCAAATGTAGATTGAAACCATCCAAAACTTGAGTTTTAATTTTTTTTTATTATATCACAACATTACTTCACATGCCATGCCAATTATAGTTCACCTATCCAATAAAAACATTTAACATTATATCACATGCCAAATGTAGATTGAAACCATCCAAAATTTAACCTTTAATTTAACAAAAAATAATAGATCACAACATTAATTCACATGTAAAATGTACTTCAACCATCCAAAACTTGAGTTTTAATAACTTTTTGATTATATCACAACATTACTTCACATGCCATGCCAATTGTAGTTCAACTATCAAATAAAAAAATTTAACATTTAACATTATATCACATGCCAAATGTAGATTGAAACCATCCAAAACAGTTTTTAAAACTTTTTGATTATATCACAACATTACTTCACATGCCATGCCAATTATAGTTCAACTATCCAATACAAACATTTAACACTATATCACATGCCAAATGTAGATTGAAACCATCCAAAACTTAACCTTTAATTTAACAAAAAATTATAGATCACAACATTACTTCACATGCCAAATGTACTTCAACCATCCAAAACTTAAGTTTTAAAAACAAAACAAATTATAACACATCATTACATAACATGCCAAATGTAGTTCAAAAGCAAAACATTAATTTATAGATGACAACATTACTAGTAGTTCAACTATCCAAAACTTAAAAGTTTTAAAAACCAAACAAATTATATAACAACATTACTTCACATTCACATGCCAAAAGTACTAAAACATCCAAAACTTAACTTTTTGGAACAAAGCAAATTATATTAAAAAAATAAAATATGTCCAAAAATTGTAGATCTCACAAGTATCAAGTATCAAGTTATATATATATGACTGTGCATCTAGATAATATATAAAAAAGTAAATTTAAGACTAGAAATCTCAATCAAATCTACAAATCATGTCCATCAAATACAAATGGATGTAGTGTCTTTCCTAGCAGAGTCTCAATCCGCGCGCTATTTTGCGAAGCATGGGGAACCTGTACACAATGCACGTACAAAAATTAAAATTTGATGTTTTAAAAATGAGTGAAAATATATAGAACTTGATGTAAAAAACAAAATATAAAAAAAAAATCATGCAATACCTCATGAGGTCCCCTCTCCATTTGTTGCTCGCCTACTACAACTTCTCCCATGGGAACATCTCCAATAGTAAGCTGTACAATATACATGTATGTATATATTAAAAATTTTCAAATGAAAATGCATGTATATATAAACTTATTTTCAATAATATTAAAAAAAAAGTTAGACAACTTGTTCAAATGGTTGAAATGGTGTGGATGTTCCTATCTCCGTCGCTAGAGTCCATGGATTAAAGAAATCTTCTATAGAAACCTAAAATTCAAAATTTTAAAAGTATAAAATAACTCAAGATCAAGATCTCAATTTATAATAAAACTTTTAAACTTCAATTTATAAATTATAACCTTTAAAAAAACATATATATTTAAAAGTGAAAAATTGAATACTTCTGCAGGTGAATTTGGGACATCTCCTAAGAGAGGCTCCAAAAGAAAATCTCCAAAAACCTAAAATTCAAAAAATTTAAAATAACTCAAGATATAGATATATATATCTCAATTTTTAATGGAAATTTTTGAGGTGGAATATATATAACTTAAACATAAATTTTAAAAGTGAAAAATTGTCCATACTTGTTGTGGATTTGGCACATCTCCTAAGGAAGTAGAAGGTACATCTCCCAAGGAAGAAGAAGTTACCGCCATCCCAAAAACATCGGATGGAATCGAAATCTGTTAAAACATTTTATTATTATATATGTACATGTACATGTGTGCACAATTATTTATTTTAAAAATATCACTTAAAAAACACTAACATTTGTCAACATATCTTGATGGTGAGACCCATCTTCATTGTTTGAATCAGAGGCCCCGAACGTGATATTAACATTTTCGTCATTCATCATGCGTGACAACTGCAAATGGTGTTTTAACATATAATGATACATTTTTGTTAGATTAATGTACATACAAATAAATGTATACATATACATGTGTATTTATTACAAATTGTACATGTATGTGTTAAAATAATTGAACCCTAACCATTAACACATATCGTTCCCGTGCCCTCTTCCTCATGAAGAATAATGTCTTGCCAACCATTGCGATAATTATTTGCATATATTCTGAGATCTTCAACACTCATGTTGTCAATCTCTTCATCTATACAATACACAAAATTGGCGTGTGCATTCTCACATGCTCTTTGTCGATTTAGACAAACATCGACTCCACCCAATCTACTGTGAACATTGTTGATGATGGCATCCCTTGCTTCTCAACTAATTTGAGAAGTGGCATCCATCTCTGACCGCAAAGTTTTGACCCGAAAAGGTCGACTCACCAATGGTGGCTTAGGGCGAGGTAATTCAACATCATGCCTAGCACCCCTACGGTCATACAATCGACCTTTCCCAGGACCAAAAAATTCTGACGAAGGGTCATTGTAATTGGGTTTCATTTCCAAAAACAATTTTGCAAAATAAAGAGGAACCTCGTCATTCCATGGGAGTCTTCTATAGGATGCAAGGTGCCTATCATACAAATAGTGAGCTATATTAGGGTGCTTGAAATATTGCACCTTCAGCATCTTTTTTTTCGGCCCTTCTTTGAAATTAAACATTGACTTTGCCATTTCTTTTGTAACTCTTTGTTTTATATCCTCCCATTTATCAGGACCCATTACTGTTTCCTTTCTTTTTCTCATGATTCCCACAAATGTATAAGTCGTTGGCCCAATATTTCTGTACACAGCTACTAGTTTTCCCAATGAATGTATAACTATTTCGAGGCTTTTTCGACTCTCAGCAGGTAGAGTCAAAGCCACGAGATCTCTCTACATTTTTTCATGAAGTTCTTGATACCTTTCTAAGGTGCGTTGTGCCATGTTTCTTTCCCATGGTATATCAAAAATGTCGGCCAGATAGGTTGTGGTGGGTGGACAACCTTCTTCTTGAATGTAGCGTTTTGCCCTGCATATTTTTTGGCCAACATTTGGAGCATTTTCAGCCTCTACATCAATATATATAAAATTTTATATATTAGAAAAAACACATGTAAACAAATTTTTACAAATTGAATGAAAAAAATATTGAAATTGATGGCAACCTCGACGTGGTTGGCTAGCATCTTCCCCACCCTAAAACTGTTGAGAACTAGAATGACCCTGCTGAGAACTAGCACCACCAGTCGTTGATTGGCCTCTGGGGGAATAAATATCACCACCTTCACGCAACCTTCTAGCACTGATTGATGGCCCTCTAAGGGGATTTGAACCACCACCAACCTCTCGAGAGGAGAGAGAATCTTCATAAACAAACACGAATTTATAATCAATTGAAAAATAAATTCATACATATAAATAAACACGTACATATTCATTGATTAAATTGTGTTCAAACCATACCACGAATGGGTGAACCATGGGCATGCTCCATGGATGGAGTAGAGACCCTTCTCCTCTTATTAGCTCATAAAAAATAAAAAATGAAACTTATTAACAACTAATTTAACTCACAAAGTTGATAAAAAAATCAATTCCATATGTACACACATGTATGGAGATTTATGATTATATTTAAATACCATGAACATCCCTCGATCCTTGTTCCCCCCCTCCCGTAGAGATATGGGATTCTGTTGATATTTTTTGTTCATCCTCCATGATATATATATCTACGGTGGACATTTACAATTATTTTTTTAAATAACTAATTTAAAATAAATTCAAAATAAATTTGAGAAAATTAATGTAATTTAGTGTAAGCAAATTATGTAAAACACAACTTTCAAAGCACTAATTGATGTGTGAAATTAAATTTAAGCAAAAAAAATTATAAAAATGATAAGTTCACAAAATTGCGCTTTACATGGTGGGAGCACACTTTGTATAAAATTGAAAAAAACATATTGTCATTAAAAAAGAAGTGAAAATCCATTTAAACAAACTCCCTTTAAACAAAAATTTGTTGAATTACCTGCATTTTAATTTTATAAAAATGTGAAGTTCACCACTTGTTGCAAATGTGAAGTTCACCAAGTTGCGCTTTACATGGTGTGGTGGGAGCACACTTGGTATATAATTGAAAAAAACACATGGTCAATAAAAAATACACATTTATAAGTACACAACGCACACATATCCAAGATATGTTACAATTTCCATCAATAAATTTTGAAGGAGAGCCTCTCAATACTAATTCATATTTGAGAGATGAATCTTGAATTTTTGAAGAAGAGCGTCTTAAAACTAATTCATCTTTGAGAGATAAATCTTGAATTTTTTAAGAAGAGGGTCTCAAAACCAATTCATCTTTGAGAGATGAATATTGCATTGGCATTTCCCCGTAAAATTCTAATTCATCTATTAATTCATCTTTGATAGATGAATCCTGAATTGGCATTGCCCCACGCAATAGATCAACAGACAACTTATTCACATTTGTTTTCTATTCCATGCAGTTCTTTTAGCCTCTCCTTCTTAACTTGGTAAACGCCATTCATCTGGTTGCACACAAGTTCAGAATTGGTGAAAACTACAATTCCATTTGATCCATACTTCATCGTTGTTCGCAAGCCTTCTATCAATCCAATATAATATGCCTCGTTGTTTGTTTTTCTTCTCAGTATATTCATTTTCCTTTGGACGACTTCGCTAGTCGCAATATTGGAAAGCACATATGTAATCACTGCTTTCCCTGAAATGGGATAGCAAGAAACTTCTATGCATAATTTCCATTTTTCAACCATATTTAATGGTTTTCTTATCCCTGAAAAAAAAAAAAAACAAATTCAATAAAAATATATGGGCGGATATGTGAAGATGGTTTACACTTTTGTGAGAATCGGGGGCGGAAAAATTTTTTCGGCAATAGCTCGGCCGAACTTTCTGAGAAAGTTTGGCCGAACTCATGCTTCCATTTAGATTGACGGCACACTGACGGCGTGGGCAAACAGAATTTTTGCCGGAGATGGGAAAACTGGCAACAAAAGTTCGGCTAAACTTTTACTCTTAAAACAGTTCGGCCGAATTAGTTGCTATAAATAAATCACCCGCGAAGTTTATTTGTTTACCGCGTTTTTGTGTGTCTGTTTGTTCGCGCGTTTTTCTGTCTGTGCTACTGCTGGTCTGTTTGTTCGCACGTTTTTCTGTTTGTGTTGTTGCTTCCGTCTGCGCTGTTGGTCTGCGGCGAATTCAAGCGACTTCAATACTAGGTATTTGTCCTGCTCCTCCTCCCTTTTTCACAAGGTTACATGAACATGTTCGATTCATTTTGTATGCTAGCCAGTTTCATTTTGTATTGAGTTATAGGAATTTGTTCTTTCTTTGTAAACATTACTATGTAATTTCAAGATAGAAAGGAAGCAACTCAATGGTTATGAAAGATAGTCAGTTCAAACTGTCCATTACTTGGAAAACCAAGTCACTACTAGAACCAAGGCTTTAACCCGAGCCAAACCAACATTTCTATTAGCACGAGCTCAGTCCTTGTGCTAGTAGTTAAACCCTAGAAGACAATGTGCATTGTTTAAAATAAATAAAGTGATTGTTGAACAAGAATTATACCGCAAAAATAATATTGTTGAAAAGTAATGAGACCAAATAAAAGAAAGTTGAATACATTTAATAACTCCATTATCAATCAATGAACGTTGCTTGACGGCACAGGTATATTTTCAGCAGAACATTGAACTCAGTAAAGATACCCCATAGAAGAGCCAAATTTATCAATATGTAGCAGAATACTCCATTCCAAGGCCTTAGGGGCCTGAATATAAACTAAAACGATAACAAAGTTGAACATAGTTGCAATAAAATACCAGCATTGTCATATCAACAAGGAAATCATGAAAATAAAGTAGAATGAGACTGTAAGCCATTAAAGTCTCTGAAAAACATGATGCTAATATAACAAGAGTAAGCCGAGAGGTGAGAGTCCACAACCAAAATTAGGACAGCAGATTACATCAACAGGTTCGATTCTTGGTATGATTACCATTCATTACAGTGCTTCTATATTCACAATACAAGTAAAATTCAACACCATGTTATTATAGATTCAACTTATATAAAAGCTATAGTATAAGGAAATCTAGAAGTCCAAGCATAGTGATGGAAACATAAGCAATATATTAATTAGCCTAATCAGTGATATTGGTCTAATTCAACATATGGGGTTTATAGTCACACACATATCCTGTAATTCACTAGTATCTGTTACTTATACCATAACGTTATGAAGATTATATAGAAATCATAGTGCTTAATACAGGTATCACTGTTTATAAATGTATCACTGTAATGCAAAGGGTCATTTTAGATTTATAACCATTCATAGTTCTATATGATGCTTATGATAGCTACTTGCTTTTTTTTTCTACTACTTACAGCTTGTATATAAGGGTGTAGTATCAGTCAACTTTGAAAAGCTTGTATTAGAAGATTATGAAGCGAATCTGTTTGTTATATGTATGCAGTATTCAACATATTCCGCATGCTCTTTATCTGTGTTAGTAGTTATGTACATGTGATCCTGTAACTATCATGTATTACTAATAGTTGATAGAGTCATAGATTATGGAATAACAGTAACCATTGATCTCTTAGAGGCTGTGATTTGGTACCCTATAAGATTGAACACTATGTATATATAAGCTAGCAGATTACATGAATAGGTTCGATTCCTGGTATGATTACCATTCATTACAGTGCTTCTATATTCACAATACAAGTAAGATTGAACACCATGTGATTACAGATTAAACTTATATAAAAGCTATAGTATAAGGGAAATCTAGAAGTCCAAGCATAGTGATGGAAAAATACAATAGAGTAATTAGCCTAATCACAAGGATATTGGTCTAATTCAAATATATGGGGTTTATAGTCACACACATATCCCTAATTCACTAGTATCTCGTTACTTATACTCCTAACGTTATGGTCATATGGAAATCATAGGTCATAGTGCTTAATATAGGTATCACTTATTTATAAATGAATGAGGTAAAGGGTCTTTTTAGATTTATAACCATCTAGAATTACATGATGCTTGGTTTATAGCTACTTGCTATTTCTTTTTCTACTACTTACAATTTGTTTATAAGGGTGTAGTATCACTCAGCTTTGAAAGCTAGTTTAGAAGCTTACAGCGATCTGCTTGTTATATGTATGTTGTAAGCTATGTTGAATATTTTCTTTGAGTGTGGAAGTGCACATGCCTATTATAGTCACAACATAGAAGATCTTCCCAAACCAATATTCCCTTGATATCAAAAAACATCCAAGGCACTAAGGCAACAAGACGAGAGAACCTACAAAGGAACTACAATAGTAATGCTCAATGTAGAGACATTATTTAAGATCTACTTAGCCTTTGAACTTATTTGTCTATGGCTCCAATTTCATATATGTTTGTTCCAAGCCAACCTTATATGCATAAAACTTGAAAGGTAGGTTACAAATCTTGTATGCAAGATGTAAACATGTTTCTTATTAAGCTACACTAGTATATCTGATCTACATCAAGCATTTGTAGCATTAGTTTAATTTACCAGTAGCAACTAGCATAATAAGTTAGAGCCATGTTATCTGTTGAAAAGTGGGTAACCCATAGGAGAATTTTTTCTCCTCCTTGGAGCGGTAGCCAACCAACACTTGACATGATGCCATGGACCCTCCAGATATATGCTCTAGTTAGATTTCTCTCTCCCATCTGTCATTTCTTCTTGAAGGAAGGGGGTCATTCATTAGGAGGGACTTTTACCATTTTGTAGTTATTATTTTGCTTATTAATTTGTGGGATACTAATATGAATCAAAGGGTGAGCTAAATGATTGACTGACCTTCACTGTATTCTTGTTCCCTCACTTTACTTGGAATGTTAGTCTTTGATCCTAGTCCAATGGGACCTCCTCTAAGGCCTTGGTATTATAATAAGGATAATACTATTGAGGCTCTAATTGAAGTAGGATGGCCATGATATTCGATACTTTCCACTTTCCATCATTCCCTCTATTCCATATCCATTCTTCGGGAAAGTAATCTTTGATCATGGAGATTGACACACTCATCCCCATCCTTGTGTTTGGGCCAAAGAAAATTGCACTAGAGAGTCTCATGCATCTAAATGAATGATGAAAGAAAAGAAAGCCACGAAAAATGAAAAAATGGTTGGGACAAAAATTAGTGTGTGGTAAAAATCCTAGTATGAGCTTTACCCCATAGTCATCACCTAATTCCTAGAGCACTTGATGCTCCGCACATAAAAGGAGCCCTGTATTGTTCCAACCTTAAAAAGAAATAAACTGCCTCATCCTAAGCAATTATAAATGCTCAATCTCTCAAACGCAAGATTGGGCTCCTGAGCCATGCACCCACAACAAGAAAATATGATAAAATATAGTAAAAGGCACACTAGAGGGGTGGAAAACGCAAGATAAGGAAAGGGAAAACTCATGCCTCCGTGATTGCTTTATCTATGTTAGTAGTTATGTACCTGTGATCCTATAACTATCCTGTATTACTAATAGTTGATAGAGTCATAGATTGTGGAATGACAGTAACCATTGATCTCTTAGAGGTTGTGATTTAGTACCCTATAAGATTGAACACATGTATATATAAGCTATCAGATTACATGAACAGGTTCGATTCCTGGTATAATTACCATCCATTATAGTGCTTAGTATATTCACAATACAAGTAAGATTGAACACCGTGTGATTACATATTCAACTTATATAAAAGCTATAGTATAAGGAAATCTAGAAGTCCAAGCATAGTGATGGAAACATAAGCAATAGAGTAATTAGCCTAATCAGTGATATTGGTCTAATTCAACAATGGGGTTTATAGTCACACACATATCCTGTAATTCACTAGTATCTGTTACTTATACCATAACGTTATGAAGATTATATGGAAATCATAGTGCTTAATACAGGTATCACTGTTTATAAATGTATCACTGTAATGCAAAGGGTCATTTTAGATTTATAATCATTCATAGTTCTACATGATGCTTATGATAGCTACATGCTTTTTTTTTTCTACTACTTACAGCTTGTATATAAGGGTGTAGTATCAATTAGCTTTGAAAACCTTGTATTAGAAGCTTATGAAGCGGATCTGTTTGTTATATGTATGCAGTATTCAACATATTCCGCATGCTCTTTATCTATGTTAGTAGTTATGTACCTGTGCTCCTGTAACTATCCTTTATTACTAATAGTTGATAGAGTCTTAGATTATGGAATAACAGTAACCATTGATCTCTTAGAGGCTGTGATTTGGTGCCTTATAAGATTGAACACTATGTATATATAAGCTAGCAGATTACATGAACAAGTTCGATTCCTGGTATGATTACCATTCATTACAGTGCTTCTATATTCACAATACAAGTAAGATTGAACACCATGTGATTACAGATTCAACTTATATAAAAGCTATAGTATAAGGAAATCTAGAAGTCCAAGCATAGTGATGGAAACATAAGCAATAGATTAATTAGCCTAATCAGTGATATTGGTCTAATTCAACATATGGGGTTTATAGTCACAAACATATCCTGTAATTCACTAGTATCTGTTACTTATACCATAACGTTATGAAGATTATATGGAAATCATAGTGCTTAATACAGGTATCACTGTTTATAAATGTATCATTGTAATGCAAAGGGTCATTTTAGATTTATAACCATTCATAGTTCTACATGATGCTTATGATAGCTACTTGCTTTCTTTTTTCTACTACTCACAGCTTGTATATAAGGGTGTAGTATCAGTCAGCTTTGAAAAGCTTGTATTAGAAGCTTATGAAGCGGATCTGTTTGTTATATGTATGCAGTATTCAACATATTCGGCATGCTCTTTATCTGTGTTAGTAGTTATGTACCTGTGATCCTGTAACTATCCTGTATTACTAATAGTTGATAGAGTCATAGATTATGGAATAACAGTAACCATTGACCTCTTAGAGGATGTGATTTGGTACCCTATAATATTGAACACTATGTATATATAAGCTAGCAGATTACATGAATCGATTCCTGGTATGATTACCATTCATTACAGTGCTTCAATATTCACAATACAAGTAAGATTGAACACCATGTGATTACAGATTCAACTTATATAAAGGCTATAGTATAAGGAAATCTAGAAGTCCAAGCATAGTGATGGAAACATAAGTAATAGAGTAATTAGGCTAATCAGTGATATTGGTCTAATTCAACATATGGGGTTTATAGTCACACACATATCCTATAATTCACTAGTATATGTTACTTATACCATAACGTTATGAAGATTATATGGAAATCATAGTGCTTAATACAGGTATCACTGTTTATAAATGTATCACTGTACTGCAAAGGGTCATTTTAGATTTTTAACCATTCATAGTTCTACATGATGCTTATGATATCTACATGCTTTTTTTTTCTACTACTTATAGCTTGTATATAAAGGTGTAGTATCATTCAGCTTTGAAAAGCTTGTATTAGAAGCTTATGAAGCGGATCTGTTTGTTATATGTATGCAGTATTCAACATATTCGACATTCTCTTTATCTGTGTTAGTAGTTATGTACCTGTGATCCTATAACTATCTTGTATTACTAATAGTTGATAGAGTCATAGATTATGGAATAACAGTAACCATTGATATCTTAGAGGCTGTGATTTGGTACCCTATAAGATTGAACACTATGTATATATAAGCTAGCAGATTACATGAACAGGTTCGATTCCTGGTATGATTACCATTCATTACAGTGCTTCTATATTCACAATACAAGTAAGATTGAACACCATGTGATTACAGATTAAACTTATATAAAAGCTATAGTATAATGAAATCTAGAAGTCCAAGCATAGTAATGGAAACTTAAGCAATAGATTAATTAGCCTAATCAGTGATATTGGTCTAATTCAACATATGGGGTATATAGTCACACACATATCCTGTAATTCACTAGTATTTGTTACTTATACCATAACGTTATCAAGATTATATAGAAATCATAGTGCTTAATACAGGTATCACTGTTTATAAATGTATCACTGTAATGCAAAGGGTCATTTTAGATTTATAACCATTCATAGTTCTACATGATGCTTATGATAGCTACTTGCTTTCTTTTTTCTACTACTTACAGCTTGTATATAAGGGTGTAGTATCAGTCAAAGCGGAAATTTTTGTTATATGTATGCAGTATTCAACATATTCAGCATGCTCTTTATCTGTGTTAGTAGTTATGTACCTGTGATCCTGTAACTATCATGTATTACTAATAGTTGATAGAGTCATAGATTATGGAATAACAGTAACCATTGATCTCTTAGAGGCTGTGATTTGGTACCCTATAAGATTGAACACTATGTATATATAAGCTAGCAGATTACATGAATAGGTTCAATTCCTGGTATGATTACCATTCATTACAGTGCTTCTATATTCAAAAAACAAGTAAGATTGAACACCATGTGATTACATATTCAACTTATATAAAAGCTATAGTATAAGGAAATCTAGAAGTCCAAGCATAGTGATGGAAACATAAGCAATAGAGTAATTAGCCTAATCAGTGATATTGGTCTAATTCAACATATGGGGTTTATAGTCACACACATATCCTGTAATTCACTAGTATCTGTTACTTATACCATAACATTATGAAGATTATATGGAAATCATAGTGCTTAATACAGGTATCACTGTTTATAAATGTATCACTGTAGTGCAAAGGGTTATTTTAGAATTATAACCATTCATAGCTCTACATGATGCTTATGATAGCTACTTGCTATTTTTTTTCTACTACTTATAGCTTGTAGATAAGGGTGTAGTATCATTCAGCTTTGAAAAGCTTGTATTAGAAGCTTATGAAGCGGATCTGTTTGTTATATGTATGTGGTAAGCTTATGTTGAATATTTTTGGAGTGTGGAAGTGCACATGCCTATTATAGTCACAACATAGAAGATCTTCCCAAACCAATATTCCTCTTGATATCAAACATCCAAGGTTGCAACAAGACGTAGAACTCTACAAAGGAATCCACAATTGTAATGCTCTACTGCATTATTATTTAATATCTACTTAGCTTTTGAACTTATTTGTCTATGGCTCCAATTTCATATATGTTTGTTCCAAGCCAACCTTATATGCATGAAACTTAAAAGGTAGGTTAAAAATCTTGTATGCAAGAAGTAAACATGTTTCTTATCAAGCTACACTAGTAGATCTGATCTACATCAAGCATTTGTAGCATTAGTTTAATTTACCAGTAGCAACTAGCATAATAAGTTAGAGCCATGTTATCTATTAAAAAGTGGGTAACCCATAGGAGAATTTTTTCTCCTCCTTGGAGAGGTAGCCAACCAACACTTGACATGATGCCATGGACCCTCCAGATATATGCTCTAGTTAGATTTCTCTCTCCCATCTGTCATTTCTTCTTGAAGGAAGGTGGTCATTCATTAGGAGGTACTTTTACAATTTTGTAGTTATGATTTTGCTTATTAATTTTTGGGATACTAATATGAGTCAAAGGGTGATCTAAATGATTGACCGATCTTCATTGTATTCTTGTTCCCTCACTTTACTTGGAAGGTCAGTCTTTGATCCTATTCTAATGGGACCTCCTCTAAGGCCTTAGTATTATAATAAGGATAATACTATTGAGGCTCTAATTGAAGTAGGATGGCCATGATATTCCATACTTGCCACTTTCCATCATTCCCTCTATTCCATATCCATTCTTCGGGAAAGTAATCTTTGATCATGGAGATTGACACACTCATCCCCATCCTTGTGTTTGGGCCAAAGAAAATTGCACTATATTTTCATGCATCTAAATGAATGATGAAAGAAAATAAAGCCACGAAAAATGAAAAAATGGTTGGGACAAAAATTAGTGTGTGGGAAAAATCCTAGTATGAGCTTTACCCCATAGTCATCACCTAATTCCTAGAGCGCTTGATGCTCCACACATAAAAGGAGCCCTGTATTGTTCCAACCTTAACAAGCAATAAACTGCCTCATCCTAAGGAATTATAAATTCTCAATCTCTCAAATGCAAGATTGGGCTCCTGAGCCATGCACCCATAACAAGAAAATATGATAAAATATAGTAAAAGGCACACTAGAGGGGTGGAAAACGCAAGATAAGGAAAGGGAAACTCATGCCTCCATGATTGCTTTATCTGTGTTAGTAGTTATGTACCTGTGATCCTGTAACTATCCTGTATTACTAATAGTTGATAGAGTCATAGATTGTGGAATGACAGTAACCATTGATCTCTTAGAGGCTGTGATTTGGTACCCTATAAGATTGAACACTATGTATATATAAGCTAGCAGATTACATGAATAGGTTCAGTTCCTGGTATGATTACCATTCATTACAGTGCTTGTATATTCACAATACAAGTAAGATTGAACACCATGTGATTACAGATTCAACTTATATAAAAGCTATAGTATAAGGAAATCTAGAAGTCCAAGCATAGTGATGGAAACATAAGCAATAGATTAATTAGCCTAATCAATGATATTGGTCTAATTCAACATATGGGGTTTATAGTCACACACATATCCTGTAATTCATAGTATCTGTTACTTATACTATAACGTTATGAAGATTATATGGAAATCATAGTGCTTAATACAGGTATCACTGTAATGCAAAGGGTCATTTTAGATTTATAACCATTCATAGTTCTACATGATGCTTATGATAGCTACTTGCTTTTTTTTTCTACTACTTACAGCTTGTATATAAGGGTTTAGTATCAGTCAGCTTTGAAAAGCTTGTATTAGAAGCTTATGAAGCGGATATGTTTGTTATATGTATGCAGTATTCAACATATTCGGCGTGCTCTTTATCTATGTTAGTAGTTATGTACCTGTGATTCTATAACTATCCTGTATTACTAATAGTTGATAGAGTCATAGATTATGGAATAACAGTAACCATTGATCTCTTAGAGGCTGTGATTTGGTACCCTAAAAGATTGAACACTATGTATATATAAGCTAGCAGATTACATGAATAGGTTCGATTCCTGGTATGATTTCCATTCATTATAGTGCTTCTATATTCACAATACAAGTAAGATTGAACACCATGTGATTACAGATTCAACTTATATAAAAGCTATAGTATAAGGAAATCTAGAAGTCCAAGCATAGTGATGGAAACATAAGCAATAGAGTAATTAGCCTAATCAGTGATATTGTTCTAATTCAACATATGGGGTTTATAGTCACACACATATCCTGTAATTCACTAGTATCTGTTACTTATACCATAACGTTATAAATATTAGATGGAAATCATAGTGCTTAATACAGGTATCATTGTTTATAAATGTATCACTATAATGCAAAGGGTCATTTTAGATTTATAACCATTCATAGTTCTACATGATGCTTATGATAGCTACATGCTTTTATTTTCTACTACTTACAGCTTGTATATAAGGGTGTAGTATTAGTCAGCTTTGAAAAGCTTGTATTAGAAGCTTATGAAGCAGATCTGTTTGTTATATGTATGCAGTATTCAACATATTCGGCATGCTCTTTATCTGTGTTAGTAGTTATGTACCTATGATCCTGTAACTATCATGTATTACTAATAGTTGATAGAGTCATAGATTATGGAATAACAGTAACCATTGATCTCGTAGAGGCTGTGATTTGGTACCTTATAAGATTGAACACTATGTATATATAAGCTAGCAGATTACATGAACAGGTTCGATTCCTGGTATGATTACCATTCATTACAGTGCTTCTATATTCACAATACAAGTAATATTGAACACCATGTGATTACAAATTCAACTTATATAAAAGCTATAGTATAAGGAAATCTAGAAGTCCAAGCATAGTGATGGAAACATAAGCAATAGATTAATTAGCCTAATCAGTGATATTGGTCTAATTCAACATATGGGGTTTATAGTCACACACATGTCCTGTAATTCACTAGTATTTGTTACTTATACCATAATGTTATGAAAATTATATAGAAATCATAGTGCTTAATACAGGTATCACCGTTTATAAATGTATCACTGTAATGCAAAGGGTCATTTTAGATTTATAACCAGTCATAGTTCTACATGATGCTTATGATAGCTACTTGCTTTATTTTTTCTACTACTTACAGCTTGTATATAAGGGTGTAGTATCAGTCAAAGTGGAAATGTTTGTTATATGTATGCAGTATTCAACATATTTGGCATGCTCTTTATCTGTGTTAGTAGTTACGTACCTGTGATCCTGTAACTATCCTGTATTAATAATAGTTGATAGAGTCATAGATTATGGAATAATAGTAACCATTGATCTCTTAGAGGTTGTGACTTGGTACCCTATAATATTGAACACTATGTATATATAAGCTAGCAGATTACATGAATAGGTTCGATTCCTGGTATGATTACCATTCATTACAGTGCTTCTATATTCAAAATACAAGTAAGATTGAACACCATGTGATTACAGATTAAACTTATATAAAAGCTATAGTATAAGGAAATCTAGAAGTCCAAGCATAGTGATGGAAACATAAGCAATAGAGTAATTAGCCTAATCATATAGAAAGGGAGTAAAACTTTGTGCCCCAATGTTTCTGTAACTTGACCTAATCAACCTTAATATAATCTGAACTAATCAACCTTAATATAACCTAAACTAATCAACCTGAACTAATCAACTTGAACTTATACCTTCTGAGTTAGCCATGTTAACCTTAATATAACCTGAACTAATCAATGTGTTATTTTGTACCATGTGTTATTGTGTACCATGTAGCTAGAAATATTAAACTAGATATAAGTTTATGACAATTATGACAAGTGTATTGTTTTTTCATCCTTATGTTCTTTTTCATTATTATGTCTTTAGCTTTGGAGTAGGTGACACGAGTCCCTTTATCCCTCTATTATAAGTGGGTTATGGTTTGCTTCACAATTATGACAAGTGTATTGTTTTTTCATCCTTATGTTCTTTTTCATTATTATGTCTTTATGTTTGGAGTAGGTGACACGAGTCCCTTTATCCATCTATTATAAGTGGGTTATGGTTTGCTTTGTCTCATTGTTATGGTATAGTGATTTGTGATCCAGAGCAAACTTTTTAGTAATTTCAACTTCAAAATTTTGATTCTTAACTAAGAAGTTAACATCTTTATGCTCACACATATTTTTTATAACATATGTAATAGATATACCTTAATATAACCCAAGAACTAATCAACTTGAACTTATACCTTATGAGTTAGCCATGTTAACCTTAATATAACCTGAACTAATCAATGTGTTATTTTGTACCATGTGTTATTGTGTACCATGTAGCTAGAAATATTAAACTAGATATAAGTTTATGACAATTATGACAAGTGTATTGTTTTTTCATCCTTGTGTTCTTTTTCATTATTATGTCTTTAGGTTTGGAGTAGTCGGCATGAATCCCTTTATCCCTCTATTATAAGTGGGTTATGGTTTGCTTGACAATTATGACAAGTGTATTGTTTTTTCATCCTTATGTTCTTTTTCATTATTATGTCTTTAGGTTTGGAGTAGGTGACACGAGTCCCTTTATCCCTCTATTATAAGTGGGTTATGGTTTGCTTTGTTTCATTGTTATGGTATAGTGATTTGTGATCCATAGCAAACTTTTTAGTAATTTCAACTTTAAAATTTTGATTTTTAACTAAGAATTTAACATCTTTATGCTCACACATATTACCTTCGCTTTTTATTCTCTCTTACACACAGATATATATATATATGAAGAAATGATCCCATTTTCTTAAATTTTATTCATAGATCAAATTTCATTTAAATACAAGATTTATCATAATGTACAATGATTCATTCCATATTATTTATAATTTTTTTCATTAAAAAATGAACCCTTTAAATGATGAACCTAGTTAATGCTTCTTCTTCATGAAGAAGACTACTTGATCTTTCAATTTGAATTTGATGATGGTCCTTTGTTATCTTTCATGACTACTTCAAATTATTGACACAATCATATGCCTCTTGTTACTCTTTCTATTCCTTCCTTATATTGTATTCTCCCCCTTAGATATTGTGTACTCTCCCACATAGATATTGCACTCAATTTTGATGGTCCTTTGTTATCTTTCTTGACTACTTCAAATTATTGACACAATCATATGCTTTTACCTTAATATCTTGTAGAGCCCATTTCATCCAAAACACTCAAAAATAAGTAACTACTATGTATTCCGCTTCTACTCTAGATAGAGAAAGTAACGACTCTTTCTTGCTTAACCATTAAACCAAAGACTCTTCTAAGTAGAATTATACATTGTCCACTTGTACTAAATTCACAAGCCTAGTTGAATCTCTATATGTTGTCAATGTAAATTTCTCACAAGTAAATTTTTCAATGTAAATTTCTCAACTTCTACAAGTTTTATAGGCAGAGTCTGTAAAGGGCCAGGTAGCCTCTGGATCTCATCTTTTATGGAAGGTGACATATCTAGTAAATGCCCCTATATTCAATCTCTGGAATAGATCTAAATAGAAGTTCTTCATTTTAATATCCATAAAACACAACCACTTTAAGGTAAACTATTTACATGCACGTCATTTCTCCCACAAACTAAAGGCTTCCTCCCATTAATTTTAGATGTGAATTCTACCATAAACTTTTTAAGTCAAACTTTAAGATAAACCATGCACATGTCATTTGAAATAAATGTCAATTTAATATCTAAATTCACATATGTTTAGTGGTGTCATTGTTTCACTTCCGATATTATGTTGCTTACCTTGATGAACAGGTGGAACTCTGCTGGGAGGCCTCTCTGTTTTTTGACTCTTTGCTCATACTGTCAAAGGTTGTTATATGTTATATGGGCTATACTGTATAGTTATTAGACTACATATCTTCATATAGAACTTGCAAATAGTATGATGGAAACCAAACATAATAATTTATTAGGACATCACAACTTGCTAATCAGTTATTAGACTACATATCTTCATATAGAACTTGCAAATATCATGATGTAAATGTGAAATAATTAGTTATTAGACTACATATCTTCATATAGAACTTGCAAATAGCATGATGGAAATGTGAACTTGCAAATAGTATGATGGAAATGTGGATCTCAAAGAAAAGTCATGATTAATGTTTCTAGAAACCAAACATAATAATGTATTAGGACATGCTCCTTTAACTTGAAAATAGTACATGGTCGAAATGTGGATCTCATGACTCTTCATGATTAATGCTTCTAGAAAACAAACATAATTTAATGTATTATGACATAATTTAATGTATTATGACATGCTCCTTTAGGCTTGGTGGAATTACCTTTGCTTTCATGATTAATGCTTCAAGAAACCAAACATAATTTAATGTATTAGGACATAATTTAATGTATTAGGACATGCTCCTTTAGGCTTGGTGGAATTACCTTTGCTTTTTATTTCTCTCTTACACACACACACACATATATATATATATTAAGAGATGATCCCATTTTCTTTTTTATTCATAGATCAAATGTCATTTAAATACAAGATTTATCATAATATACAATGATTCATTCCATATTATTCATAAATTTTTTCTTTAAAAAATGAACCCTTTAAATGATGAACCTAGTTAATGCTTATTCTTCATGAAGAAGACTACTAGATCTTTCAATTTGAATTTGATGATGGTCAGGTTTGTTATCTTTCTTGACTACTTCAAATTATTGACACAATCATATGATTCTTGTTACTATTTTTATTCCTTCCTTAAATTGTATTATCCCCCTTAGTTATTGTGTACTCTCCCACATAGATATTGCACTCAATTTTGATGGTCCTTTGTTATCTTTCTTGACTACTTCAAATTATCAAATTATTGACACAATCATATAGATATTGCACTCAATTTTGATCCAGTCCTTTGTTATCTTTCTTTACTTCAAATTATTGACACTTGATTGAATATAGATATCATATAGATATTGCACTCAATTTTGATGGTCCTTTGTTATATTTCTTGACTACTTCAAATTATTGACACAATCATATGCTTTTTGTTACTCTTTCTATTCCTTCCTTATATCTATTCTCCCCCTAGATATTGTGTACTCTCCCACATAGATAAATTGCACTCAATTTCATAGGCTCTTCTTTTGAAGTCAAATATATTGTATTCTCCCCCTTAGATATTGTGTACTCTCCCACATAGATATTGCACTCAATTTTGATGGTCCTTTTTTATCTTTCTTGACTACTTCAAATTATCAAATTATTGACACAATCTTATAGATATTTCACACAATTTTGATGGTCCTTTGTTATCTTTATTTACTTCAAATTATTGACACTTGATCATATAGATATCATATAGATATTGCACTCAATTTTGATGGTCCTTTGTTATCTTTCTTGACTACTTCAAATTATTGACATAATCATATGCTTTTTGTTACTCTTTCTATTCCTTCCCACATAGATATTGCACTCAATTTCATAGGCTCTTCTTTTGAAGTCAAATATATTGTATTTTCCCCCTTAGATATTGTGTACTCTACCACATAGATATTGCGCTCAATTTCATAGGATATTTTTTTGAAGTCAAATAAGTGGCAATAATTTACAAGAACTATCCCTAATTTGTTTCTCACATGTTCAAATGGTTCTCTAACAAGATAATTTACAAGAACTATTCCTAATTTGTTTCTCACATATTCAAATGCTTCTCTAACAAGAGGCTTCGAAGGATCTACAACCTCCGGTTGAAGGATGAAGGGCAAGGACCTTCAAAGTACAACCAAAGGTTGAAGGATCTACAACCAAAGGTTGAAGATCATTAAACCAAAGGTTTAATAATACAACCTTGAGTGATTCCACGGGTCCTCTACACCCTTCACACGGTGAAATTGGGATAGGTCTAGTGTTTACTTATACAAGTTCTATAGGCAGAGTCTGTAAAGGGCCAGGTAGCCTTTGGATCTCATCTTTTATGAAAGGTGACATATCTAGTAAATGCCGCTACAGTCAATCTCTGGAATGGATCTAAATAGAAGTTCTTCATTTTAATATCCATAAAACACAACCACTTTAAGGTAAGCTATGTACATGTGTCATTTCTCCCACAAACTAAAGGCTTCCTCTAATATCCATAAAACACAACCACTTTAAGGTAAACTGTATACATGTGTCATTTCTCCCACAAACTAAAGGCTTCCTCCCATTAATTTTAGATGTGAACTCTACCATAAACTTTTTAAGTCAAACTTTAAGATAAACAATGCACATGTCATTTACCTCATGATATTGTGTCATTTTTCTCATGCATTTGCAATAAATGTCGATTTAATATATATATTTTTATTGAATTTGTTTTTTTCAGGGATAAGAAAACCATTAAATATGGTTAAAAAATGGAAATTATGCATAGAATTTTCTTTCTATCCCAATCCAGGGAAAGCAGTGATTACATATGAGCTTTCCAATATTGCGACTAGCGAAGTGGTCCAAAGGAAAATGAATATACCGGGAAGAACAACAAACAATGAGGCATATTATATTGGATTGATAGAAGGCTTGGGAACAACGATGAAGTATGGATCAAATGGAATTGTAGTTTTCACCAATTCTGAACTTGTGTGCAACCAAATGAATGGCGTGTGCCAAGTTAAAAAGGAGAGGCTAAAATAACTACATGGAATAGCAAACAATATTGTTAGCCAATTTCAATTTTTTAGTATAAGGCATTGTACAAATGTGAATAAGATGTCTGCTGATCTATTGCATGGGGCAATGCCAATTCATGATTCATCTATCAAAGATGAATTAGAATTATATAGAGCAATTCCAATGCAAGATTCACCTCTCAAATATGAATTGGTTTTGAGATGCTCTTCTTCAAAAATTCAAGATTCATCTCTCAAAGAAGAATTAGTGTTGAGATGCTCCCCTTCAAAATTTATTGATGGACATTGTAACATATCTTGGATATGTTTGTGTTGTGTACTTATAAATGCGTCTTTTTTAATGACCATGTGCTTTTTTCAATTATATACCAACTGTGCTCCCACCACACCATGTAAAGCGCAACTTGGTGAAATTCACATTTGCAACAAGTGGTGAACTTCACATTTTTATAAAATTAAAATGCGGGGACTTCAAGAAATTTTTGTTTAAATGGAGTTTCATGCTTATTTTTTAATTACCATGTGTTTTTTTCAATTTTATACCAAGTGTGCTCCCACCATGTAAAGCGCAATTGGTGAACTTATCATTTTTATAATTTCTTTTTTGTTTAAATTGAGTTTCACACATCAATTATTGCTTTGAAAGTTGTGTTCTACATAATTTGTGTACCCTAAATTACAAATTGATTTTCTGAAATCTATTTTGTGTAAATGTTCTATTTTGTGTAAATGTCCACCAATAGATATATATATCATGGAGGATGAACGACGAAGATCAACCTAATCCCATATGGGGGTTCAGGGATCGAGGGATGTTCACGGTATTTAAATATAATCTTAAATCTCCATACATGTGTGTACATATGGAATTGATTTTTTATTAAATTTGTGAGTTAAATTAGTTGTTAATAAGTTTCATTTTTTAATTTTTATAAGCTAAGAGGAGAAGAGTCTCTACTCCATCCATGGAGCGTGCCCATGGTTCACCCAGTCGTGGTATGGTTCACGCAATTTAATCAATGAATATGTATATGTATTTATATTTACACATGAATGTATTTTTCAATTGATTATAAATTTGTATTGGTTTATGAAGCTTCTCTCTCGTCTCGAGAGGTTGGTGGTGGTTCAAATCCACTTAGAAGGCCATCAATGAGTGGTAGCAGGTTGTGTGAAGGGGGTGATATTTATTCCCCCGAAGGCCAATCAACGGCTGTTGGTTCTCAGCAGGGTCGTTTTGGGTCTAATTCTCAGCAGGGTCGTTTTGGGTCTGGTTCTCAGCAGGGTCGTTCTGGGTCTCAACAGTTTCATGTTGGAGAAGATGCTACCCAACCACGTCAAGGTTTCCATCAATTTCAATATTTTTTTCATTAAATTTGTACAACTTTTTTTACATGTGTTTTTTCTAATATACGAAATTTTATATATATTGATGCAGAGGCCGAAAATGTTCCAACTAGTGGTCAAAATAGACGCAGGGCAGACCGCTACATTCAAGAATAAGGTTGTCTACCCAGCACAACTTATCCGGCCGACATTTTCTGATATACCATGGGAAACAAACATGGCGCAATGCACCTTACAAAGGTGTGAAAAACTTCATGGAAAATTGAAGAGAGATCTCGTGGCTTTGACTCTACTTGCTGAGATTCGATAAAGCCTTGAAATAGCTACACATTCATTGGGTGAAATTGTAAATGTGTACAGAACTCTTGGGCCAACGACTGATACATTTGTAGAAGTGATGAGAAAGAGAAAGGAAACAGTAATGGGTCTAGATAAATGGGAGGATGTAAAACAAAAAGTTACAAAAGATGTGGCGAAGTCAATGTTTAATTTCAAGGAAGGGCCAAAAAGAAAAATGTTGAAGGTGCAATATATCAATCACCCAAATATAGCTCACTATTTGTATGATAGGCACCTTGCAGCCTATGGAAGACTCCCATGGAACGACGAGGTTCTTGTTTATTTTGCACAAATGTTTTACGTAGAATTTTTTTTGGGTATGAAACCAAACTACAATGACCTTCCGTCAGAATTTTTTGGTCTAGGGAAAGGTCGATTATATGACCGTAAGGGTGCTAAGCGAGATGTGGAGTTGTCTCGCCCTGAGCCGCGATTGGTGAGTCAATCTTTTCGGGTCGAAACTCTGCGGTCAGAGATGGATCTAACTTCTCAAATAAGTCGAGAAGCAAGGGATGTCATGGTTGACAATGTTTACAGCGTATTGGGTGGAGTCGATGTTTGTCTAAATCGACAAAGAGCACGTGAAAATGCACGTGCCAATTTTGTGTATTGTACAGATGAAGAGATTGACAACATGAATGTTGAAGATCTCCGAATACATGCAAAAAATTGTCGCAATGGTTTTCAAGACCTAATTCTTCATGAGGAAGAGGGCACGGGAATGGTATGTGTTAATGACCTTAGGGTTTGAAATTATTTTAACATACATATACATGTGTACAATTTGTAATAAATACATGTGTATGTACAGGTATACATTTATTTGTATGAACATTAATCTAACAAAAATGTATGATTATATGTTAAAACACCATTTGTAGTTCTCACACATGATACATGATGAAAATGTTAATATCACGTTCGAGACCTCTGGTTCAAACAATGCAGATGGGTCTGACCATCAAGATATGTTGGCAAATGTTAGTGTTTTTTAAGTGATATTTTAAAATAAATAATTGTGCACACATGTACATGTATGTATATATAATGATAAAATGTTTTAACAGATACCGATTCCGTCCGATGTTTTTGGGATGGTGGTACCTTCTTCTTCCTTGGGAGATGTACCTTCTACTTCCTTAGGAGATGAGCCACAAGTATGGACAATTTTTCACTTTTAAAATTTATGTTTAAAAGTTTTATATATATATGTTCCACCTCAAAAAGTTCCATTAAAAATTGAGATATATATATATATATATATATTGAGTTATTTTAAATTTTTTGAATTTAGGTTCCTATAGAAGATTTTTTTAATCCACGAACTCTAGCGACGGAGATAGGAACATCCACAACATTTGAACAAGTTGTCTTTAACCTTTTTTTTAATATTATTGAAAATAAGTTTATATATGTACACATGCATTTTCATTTGAAAGTTATATATATATATATATATATTTAACTCTACATGTATATTGTATAGTTTACCATTGCAGATTTTCCTATGGAGGCGGAACTTGTTCATCAAATGGAGAGGGAACCTCATGAGGTATTGCATGATTTTTTTGTTATATTTTGTTTTTTACATGAAGTTCTAGATATATATTCTCACTCATTTTTAAAACATCAAATTTTAATGTTCAAGTACATGTGCATTGTGTATGTAGGTTTTCCATGATGCTTCACATGATAGTGCGCGGATTGAGACCCTGATAGGAAAGACGCTAGATCCATCTCTATTTGATGGACATGATTTGTAGATTTGATTTCAAGATTTAGATAGTCTTAAATTTTCTTTTTTATATATTATCTAGATGCACTCTCATATATATATATATATAACTTGATACAGTTTGATACTTGTGAGATCTACAATTTTTGGACATATTTTATTACAGTGTTAATATAAATTGTTTTGTTCCAAAAAGTTAATTTTTGGATGGTTTTTGTACTTTTGGCATTTGAATGTGAAGTAATGTTGTTATATAATTTGTTTGGTTTTTAAAACTTTTTTGGATAATTGAACTACTAGTAATGTTGTCATCTATAAATTAATGTTGTCATCTGAACTAAATTTGGCATGTTATGTAATGATGTGTTATAATTTGTTTTGTTTTTAAAATTTAAGTTTTGGATGCTTGAAGTACATTTGGCATGTGAAGTAATGTTGTGATCTACAATTTTTTGTTAAATTAAAAGTTAAGTTTTGGATGGTTTCAATCTACATTTGGCATGTGATATAATGTTAAATGTTTTTATTGGATAGTTGAACTATAATTGGCATGGCATGTGAAGTAATGTTATGTATGATATAATCAAAAAGTTTTTAAAAATCAAGTTTTGGATGGTTTCAATCTACATTTCGCATGTGATATTTAATGTTTTAATGTTGCACGATATATAATAAAAAAGTTTTTAAAACTTAAGTTTTGTATGGTTTCAATCTACATTTGGCACATGTGGTATATAATTTTAAATGTTTCTGTTGGGTCTAGTTGAACTATAATTGGCATGGTATGTGAAGTAATGTTGCATGATATATATAATCAAAAAGTTTTTAAAACTCAAGTTTTGAATGGTTTCAATCTACATTTCGCATGTGATATTTAATGTTTTAAATGTTTAATGTTTTAATGTTGCACGATATATAATCAAAAAGTTTTTAAAATTTTTGGATGGTTTCAATCTACATTTGGCACATGTGGTATAATGTTAAATGTTTCTATTGGATAGTTGAACTATAATTGGCATGGCATGTGAAGTGATGTTGCACGATATATATAATCAAAAAGTTTTTAAAACTCAAGTTTTGGATGATTTCAATCTACATTTCGCATGTGATATTTAATGTTTTAAATGTTTAATGTTTTAATGTTGTACGATATATAATCAAAAAAAAATTAAAACTTAAAAGTTTTGGATGGTTTCAATCTACATTTGGCACATGTGGTATATAATGTTAAATATTTCTATTGGATAGTTGAACTATAATTGGCATGGCATGTGAAGTAATGTTGCACAAATCCCTTTAATTTTGATTTAATGTTAAATGTTTTTTAAATGTAAATCCATTTAATTTTGATTTGATGTTAAATGTTTTAAATGTTTTGATATAATGTTAAATGTTTTGATCTAAGTTTTTGATGGTTTCAATCTACATTTGGCCTATGGAAGACCCCATGCATAGACAACGAATGCATTGCAGAAGGGGAGGTGGGGGTAGGGATGGAGGGGGCAGGAGTGCTGGCTCTCGCCCTCTTCTTTCCATCCATGACACAGGTAGCCACCCTCCTCCAGCAAGCAATGAAGCACAATTTCACTTCACCAGTGAAATCTGCGAAAATTATGAATGATTTCGCGGCAATTTATATTGCCGCGAAATGTGTTTTAGGAGGGGCGCTGCGAAATTTTCCGGCCGACAAAAATTAGATTACAATTTGGCCAAACTTTGATTAAAATTTCGGCCGAACTTCGATTAATAGTTCGGCCGAACTATTAAGTCATTAGATTTAACAGGCCGTCGACACAAAAAATATTTTGGCCGAACTTTTAATCAAATTTCAGCCAAACTAGCGCATCACCAATCACGCGGCTTGACGTTTCTGCAACTTTGGATTGATTAAACTCCATGAAAAATTCTGAATTAACTATCGGAACCAAGACAAGCATTTTCAAAATTGAATCTACTTTCAGGAAATATAACTTTTATGGAATTTCATAAAAATTTACTAATCTTAATTAATTTTCTAATAAAATGGGTGCAAATAATTTCTAAGGGTCATTGTGATTCAGTGAAATCAAAATTTTGTATCTCCCAAAATATATTGTAAAAAAAATTGAAAAAATTATGGGGCATTACATTGGTCCGTCGTCTCTAATGGGTAGCTTTTAGATTTTTAGTTTATAACTTATATGTTAAGAAATTTGTTGCGTCGCAAAACATATCCAAAATATGCAGTTTTTTGTATTGGACCAGTTCAAAAAATTCTAGTAATTATGATATGCATCCATTGGCTTTGTAAATATGATGAAACCAAAGTAGACTCTGTCTAGATTGTTGTAACACATTTTGTTTTCTCAAAAACACAAATTTTCAATGAATACAACATTGTGTCATAACATGACTTCTTATGAATCCTTTGATTGTTAAAAAACACACACTCAAAGAAACGCTAAGTTGACATATCAAATCTGCATAAAAAAGTTTCAAAAAATAAGTAATAGAAAGCTAACAAAATTTCTCACAACTTTTATTTTTATCGCAAAATGAAATTCTACACAGAAAAATTGTTATAGTTTGCAGAAAGTTGAAGAACCGAAAAAAATGAAAAAAATTTCTCAAAAAAGGGCAAAAAGTGTAACCCAACTTCACATTTTCTTGAACTTCCTTCATGATATATATGGTTGCTCACCTTTTTTCAATATTGGGTAAAAGATCATGGTCTTACCTTAATTTCTATTCTAATTCCCTTTCCTAACTTTGTATTTTTCCAATATTGGGTATAAGGTCATGGTCTTACCTTAATTTCTATTCTAATTCCCTTTCCTAACTTCCTAACTTTGATTTTCATTTAATATTTCTTATATCATAATATTTCTTGAACTTCCTTCAAGAAAATTTCTAAAAAAACTTTTCATTTAATATTTCTTATCATAATATTACTGGAAATTCCTTCATGATATATATGGTTGCTCACCTTTTTTCAATATTGGCTAAAAGGTCATGGTCTTACCTTAATTTCTATTCTAATTCCCTTTCCTAACTTTGCCTTTTTCAATATTGAGTATAAGGTCATGGTCTTACCTTGATTTCTATTATAATTCCCTTTCCTAAGTTCCTAACTTTGATTTTCATTTAATATTTCTTATATCATAATATTTCTTGAACTTCCTTCAAGAAACTTTCTAAAAAAACTTTCTAAAAAACTTCCCTTTATTCCTTAAAGTCAAAATAGATCTATACTAAGGATTACTCTTTATACGTATTTCTACCATATAAATTCTAACTATAATTAATCACATATGTGTTAAAGTAGAATATGAAATAAGCCCTTTTTACACTTGGCTTGGCTCTTAGGTACATAGATGGGTGGGTTTGGGAATGTGGTTCACATGAAAAGTAATAGGGATGGATTTAGTGGAAACCTTTTATAAGATCAGGACTCAAACAATTGGGATATTTTCCCTTCTTTCCAACTTAGTCCATCCTTCTAGAAAAATCCCTTTTAATGAAGTAGATATATTCATAGTGATTCACTAATATTTGTTCACCGACAACTATTCCATTTTGGACTTTTATATCTCAAAACTATGCTAATTGAATTTATGCATCTATATCTTTAAACTAGTTGAAACTATTTTATTACACCATAGGAATCATTTCGAGAAAAACACATTAGCCATAAAAGTTTCCCACTAAAACCAAAAGTGATTCAATACAACACATAGGTTTTAACCTTATATAGTTAATTGTTTCAAATAGATTTTTAATAAAATGAAAAATATTCAATGTAAAACACATGCATATTAACATATTTAATTGTGACATTTTCCCTTCTTTCCAACTTAGTGGACATCCTTCTAGAAAAATCCCTTTTAATGAAGCAGATCTATATCCATAGTGATCCACTGATATTTGTTCAGAAACAACTATTCCATTTTGGACTTTTATATCTCAAAACTATGCTCATTGAATTTATGCATGTGTATATATCTTTAAATTACTTGAAACTATTTTATTACACCATAGGAATCATTTCCATAAGTTGTCTCCTACCCTCTTTGGTTTATATATTGACAAGCTTGAAGAGTGACTAAATTCACAAGGGGGTGATGGTTTCCATTTGAGCAAGTTCGTTATAAGGCTTCTTTTGTACGCAGATGACCTTATATAGATTACTGAATCGGCTCTTGGTTTGCAAGAGCACTTATGTTCCCTTGAGAATTTCTGTAGAAAGGTGGGGATGCAAGTCAATATTAGCAAAACCAAAGTAATGGTTTTCTCTAACAAAAGAAAGCATAACCAACATAAGTTGATGCAGGGGCATTAGGCTGAAGAAAATACTTTATATGTAAATAGACATAGGGGGGTCTCATGTTTTTGCTTTCTTATGTAATTATTGATCTTTGAGTGATTTTAAGTTAAATGTAGAGATAATTGTAATTGCTCTCGAATGATTAGTTAGGCATGTGAATTGTCAGTTTCAGTTTGTTCAGGGATTTAGGCTAAATTGAGAAATCCAAGAGTTTTGTCGAACTGTAAGGGAGCTGAATCGATTGATTATCAATTTATATAAAAAAAATAAGCCTCAGAGGCATTAAGAAGATAGACCTGAAGATCTGCAGAACAGTGTAGAGTAGCATAGTGGAAGGCCATCGAATTGAAGATCTAGCTAAGACAGGAAGTTTGTAAGTAGTTTCATTCGAATATATATATATATATATATATATGAAGAATTTGTTTCTGGATTCTATCAGATGTGTGTTGTTTGATTTACTCAGTGTGAAGAATATTTGAGTCTCCGTGTATTATGTATGGAAAAAGACTCTGTGACAGGGGCTTAGATGGAGTTCTGCTCTTGATTGAAGTCAATTGAATCGATGCATAACTTGGGTTATGAACAGTAGGAAGGGCGAGTGTGATACGTGTATTTGCCTTAAGTTGGGCGCATTGACCCACATCCCTGCTTCATGAACTGAATATGGTTAATCTGTGTATCGATGAGTTTTATTAAGAACGCAACCGATACCAGTACTTAATTGTTGGATATATTTGGTCCTGCATTGAATCCTCTGTTTACTTGGGGCGATGTCGGTTGAGATAGAAACTTTGTTTGCTGAGAGATATCCGTGAAGTCGCTTCACGACCATCAAGGCGGAGAAGACAAGATTGAAGGGTTTGATTTTGTGTATGAGCCATCATATGGGGGTTTAACCTCTGCGTAAAAGAAACCTCACAAGGAAAGAGCGATGTTGTAATCTGCTAATGAAGTAGAGTTAAGGCGAAAACGATGTATTGAAGAGTTGGACGGAACTGTGAACAAGAGGAACCAGAACCATGAGTGTTGAACAAAAAAGGCGGGTTCGAGAGACAAACCGGTGGTATTCGCATTTTTTAAAAGTGGTAAGTTGTATTTAAAAAAAAACGCAATATCGGTGATCAAAGGGCACATGGAAAAGAGCAATTTACAAAAACCACTTTTATCGCGTTTTTTTTTAGCGTTAACGCTCGAACGATAAAAAAAAGTGATTTTACTTACAGCCGTTGGATCATTGACATTTGATGCGATGATGCATCAGCCGTTGGATGTGAAGGGCGAGTTAAAGGTTGGGACCCAGTTCGTCGCGTAGTTTCTGAGGATTAAACCTCGTGCAATTTAATTGCGCAATTGCCGTCGGATCGGTTGGTTGGAGTGCGACAAGACTGCAACCGTTGGATGACAAAGGTATGTTATGTTGTGTGGGCCGAAGGTTATTTTATGCCGGTGTTGTGTTTTAACCAAAGGTTCACGCCGTGGGCTTGAGGGTCCCTGTGGATAGATGCATTAGTGCGTTGGGTTAATAAGGTTGACGATTATGAAGTAGTAATGTGTATTTGAATTCGGGACAGTGGAAGCGTTTGAACGAAATTACATCTACAATTGATTTGTATGGGCCAAATGCTATTATATGGCATTTGGGTTTATCAAAAATTGGGATTGTTAGACAAAGGGAACATTTGCATGGTGTAAATATATGACGGGTTGGTAAAGCATTATCACATACATATGAATATGTGTGGGGGTGAGACTTGCATTGAACGATAGCAAGTCGAATGTTCACTATCCATGATTGGGGTTGCCATTTCATGGTTTTAACCATAGGATTTGGAAGGAAAGCGCTTTTACATATGCAGTTCAATGGTTGGGTGTTATAACCATAAGAATGCTAGCTTAATACCTCAAATCTCAGATTTGAGGTATTAAAGCTTCCAGATATATTTTTAAAATTCTGGCCAGATTGAGGATTATATTGAGCATAGAAATTTGAAGATGCATTTTATATGCATAGAAGGTTGAAAATGTGGATTTATCAAATAGGAATTCCATCATGTGGTATTAGAGCCGGAATAGCTCTTTTTAAAATTTCAAGTTTTGTTGAATGCAGGTATGAAAAGAAATCAGATTTTTGAAAATTGATAAAGATTGCAGCATACAGAGGTGCAGTACAAGTGAATGGAACAGCAAGATCACTCAGGGATCTTGGAAGGTGAGCAGTATTTAACTCTGGTTTGAAGTATTGCTTGCAGAATTCAGATTGCGGGCAATTGAAGAAATCTCAGCAAAGGCAAATCACAGCTTTGAGAGCAGTGATAAAAGGGTCCAGCAGAGGATCCTAAAGTGAAGAAGAAGTGTGGCAGAACCTGGATAATTCCCAACATAGGTTGGATGAAAGAAGAACATATGTGTTCTTGAAAATTTGTAGAGTGAAGCCTAGAGAGAGAAGAAGAGAGTGCTCAGAAGGTTTCAGCAGAAGGGGACCAGTACTTGCCAAAAGCCCAGATCCGGAGGAAAGGATTGGTGAGGTAAGTTGCAGCAAGAGAGCTTGTTGTTGCAGAGGCTTGGTGTAGTTGATGAGTGAGGAACTCATGAAGAAAAAAATGGCTACTAGTAGTCATAGCAGAGATTGTAGAGGTTCTGAGAGAGGCCACAACAGAACAGTGGAAGAAGATGCCAGGACAATTGGCATGAGGAAGAAATTGATTGATGCAGAATATTGGAAAGAGATAGTTGAGATCTGGGAGCAGTTCAGCAAATTGGAACTGATGATAAAAGAAAGCCAGAGAGTTGGTTGGCTCATAAAGAAGGAAGTAAAGTGGCATGGGCTACAGATGAAGAGAAAGCAGATGATACATGCTCAGCAGAAAGAGAAATTACTCAGAATGATTGAGTATTTGGAGAAGGACTTGAAGGTTGAAACTTCAAGTGAGACCAAGGGGTCAAATGAATTTACTTCTGATGATTCTTGTATGTTTGCAGAGAAGCTGAGAAAGCTTGAGCAGAGGATGGATGTCCAGTTGGAATGTGCAGGACTCAGAGCAGCTGAGTTGAGAAAAGAATTTTTTGTTTGTGAAGCAGAACAGAGTACAGATGAAGACGGGAGATCTGCAAGAGATCTTATGAACAATGGTGAAGGTTTAAGGCAGCAAGAATTTTGTCTTGCCGAAGAGGAAATTAATGATGATTCCCTAAGTTATTGGACAAGTCCAGATCAGCTGGATGATGTAGACCCTTGTATTTTTGTAACTGATAATTGTGATGTGATTACAGGTTTTGCAGAGGAGGATGAGCAATCTTGTGAAGTTGTCACAAGTATGAAGAAGTATCTCTCAGAAGATGACTACTCTGGAGAAGAATGCAATGTTGGAAAATTTCCCTTGACTGAAGGAAGCAGTGATACCTTTATGATAGAAGTTGTTATAGCACAGGAAGAAATTATTGTGAATAAAGAAGGAGAAGATCAATTAGAAGAACTGATATGTGAAACACCAGTGGAGGCTGTCACAGCTCCTGGTCTACAAACTGAAAGTTTGTGTATGACTGTAGGGACTGTAAGTGATGATGAAGTCCTTAAAGAATGCCAGAGAGAAATTGCATTGTTGGAATACTTGTTAGAGAATTCAGAGTATGAAAGGGAGATTGCAGAAGGTAGAGTTCACTACAGTGAACAGGAAAACATCATGGAGACAGATGGTGTGAATGAAAGACTTGTTGATAGTCTTGGGAATTCTTCAGAGAATTCTGTGGGAAAAGTGAATCAGCATGCTGATGTGCTGATAGAGAAAGAAGGAAATTCAGGACAGCATACTAAAATTTCTGGATTCTGTCAAATGTGTGTTGTTTGATTTACTCTGTGTGAAGAATATTTGAGTCTCCGTGTATTATGTATGGAAAAAGACTTTGTGACAGGGGCTTAGATGGAGTTCTGCTCTTCGTTGAAGTCAATTGAATCGATGCATAACTTGTTGGGTTATGAACAGTAGGAAGGGCGAGTGTGATACGTGCGTTTGCCTTAAGTTGGGCGCATTGACCCACATCCCTGCTTCATGAACTGAATATGGTTAATCTATGTATCGATGAGTTTTATTAAGAACGCAACCGATACCAGTACTTAATTGTTGGATATATTTGGTCCTGCATTGAATCCTCTGTTTACTTGGGGCGATGTCGATTGAGATATAAACTTTGTTTGCTGAGAGATATCCGTGAAGTCGCTTCACGGCCATCAAGGTAGAGAAGACAAGATTGAAGGGTTCGATTTTGTGTATGAGCCATCATATGGGGGTTTAACCTCAGCGTAAAATAAACCTCACAAGGAAAGAGTGATGTTGCAATCGTATGGAGGAATCTGCTAATGAAGTAGAGTTAAGGACAAAACGATGTATTGAAGAGTTGGACGGAACTGTGAACAAGAGGAACCGAAACCGTGAGTGTTGAAAAAAAAGGCGAGTTCGAGAGACAAACCGGTGGTATTCGCACTTTTTAAAAGTGGTAAGCTATATTCAAAAAAAAAAACGCGATATCGGTGATCGAAGGGCACGTGGCAAAGAGCAATTTACAAAAACCACTTTTATCGCGTTTTTTTTTAGCGTTAACATTCAGACGATAAAAAAACGCGATATTACTTACAGTCGTTGGATAATTGACATTTGATGCGACGATGCGTCAGCCGTTGGATGTGAAGGGCGAGTTAATGGCTGGGACCCAGTTCGTCGCGTAGTTTGTGAGGATTAAACCTCGTGCAATTTAATTGCACGATTGCCGTCAGATCGGTTGGTTGGAGTGTGACAAGACCGCAACCGTTGGATGACAAAGGTATGTTATGTTGTGTGCACCGAAGGTTATTTTATGTCGGTGTTGTGTTTTAACCAAAGGTTCACGCCGTGGGCTCGAGGGTCCCTGTGGATAGATGCATTAGTGCGTTGGGTTAATAAGGTCGACAATTATGAATTAGTAATGTGTATTTGCATTCGGGACAATGGAAGTGTTTGAATGCAATTACATCTACAATTGATTTGTGTGGGCCAGAAGTTATTATATGGCGTTTGGGTTTATCCAAAATCGGGATTTTTAGACAAAGGGAACATTTGCATGGTGTAAATATATGACAGGTTGGTAAAGCATTATCACATACATATGAATATGTGTGGGGCCGAGACTTGCATTGAACGATAGCAAGTCAAATGTTCACTATCCATGATTGGGGTTGCCATTTCATGGTTTTAACCATAGGCTTTGGAAGGAAAGCGCTTTTACATATGCGTTCAATGGTTGGGTGTTATAACCATAAGAATGCTAGCTTAATACCTCAAATCTCAGATTTGAGGTATTAAAGCTTCCAGATATATTTTTAAAATTCTGGCCAGATTGAGGATTGTATTGAGCATCGAAATTTGAAGATGCATTTTATATGCATAAAAGGTTGAAAATGTGGATTTAGCAAATAAGCATGCCATCATAAGTTCTACTTTGAAGGCAACATTCTGGAAGAAGTTGCAGACTACAAATACCTCGAAATCGACTTCGACAGAAATTTAAATTGGGATGGTTGTAGAAATAAAAGAACTTTGTCGGGTTGGAAAGCATTTTATGCTCTTCAAAATAAGTGTAGAGAGGCAGAACTGTGGGACTGGAAAACCACTCTAACTCTTTTTGGGCTTCTAGTGATTCTAGCTCTACGATTGTGAGTTGTGGGCCAGCAGCACAACCGACATGCAATGGAAAAAAATTGAGAAAATCTAGAAGCGTTTGATTACACACAAATTCAAAATTAAAAGTGTAGTTTCTTATGATATCTTGTTAAGTGAAACAATGGTTGCTCCTATTGAAGCAATTGCTATGATGCGAGTCATAAGATATTTGAAAAAAATTGAGCAAATGGAAGAGGGTAGATGGCCTAAGGCTGTGTTTAATGACATATTGTGCAAAAGAAAGAAGACTTGGATGAGGCAAAATATCAAATGGTTTAGTAAATGGGGTATTTTCTTGGGCATGTGTCCTACAAACAGTAAAGTGATAAAAACTTTTGTTATGGATAAGTTCCACAAATGTACCTGGGAGAAAGAGTTAGGGAGAAAGAAGAAGTACTATATTGAAGAGTTTAACCCCACTCATGATCATCAACAAAAGGCGTACATAGGTGCCAATATTTCTTGCAGATCTAAAATTCTTATTGCTCAATTAAGGACTAATTCTCATCAACTCTGTTGTGAAACAGGGCGCTGGAAAAGGCCAAAAGAAATGTGGGAGGAAAGAGTATGTATTTTTTGCTCTTTCGGAAAAGTGGAAACAGAAAAACATTTAATTTTAGAATGTGAGGCCTTCAAAGACAGTAGGGAAAATTATGCAGGTATTCTGGCAGCTAGCTCCTGGGATAATCTATTCAACGAAGAGTTTGTCGAGAAGCTGGGAGCGTTTATTGTAAAACTCCACAGGAAAAGGGTTGATTACAAGAGTCAGATAGAGAAGCAATCTATCCCATAGGCTATTTGTAGTCTCGTGGATGTTAAAATTACTTACTTTCTTTCTTTCTACCAAACATTGTTGTAGCTACAGGTGGGTGTGGGCGTGTGCCACCTATCCAATTCATTTTGAATAACATAATCACTAAGAGAACCAGTGTTAGAGTTGCTACTGCATACTCATTGCTCCATTCCATTGTTTCACCTTGAAAGAGAGGAATGTTCAATATGGAATAGAATTGTTATGATGGTTTTGAATTTTGTAAGTAGTAGGGATAATTATGTAGGTATTTTAGTAGCTAGTTTTTGTTATAATTTATTCAACTAAAAGTTTGTGGAGAAATTGAGAGTGAATATTGTAAAATTCCAAAAAAGTCAAATATATATAAAAATCAGAAAAGCAATCTATCCTATAAACTATTTTTAACTTTTAAGACTTTAAAAATACCTTCTTTCCTTCCATATAAATTTGAACTTTGCAAAATACCACAGCCTGGAGAGAAAGTTGTGGAGTGGCTGAAAACCCATATGTTTGATGTCGATTGGCTGACGTTTGAAGAGCATCTATGGCAGGTTATACGTACCGTGCATTTACTCCTTTCAGTCCTTCCACTGTATCAATACCAACTGCAATGAGGTATGGAGGTAGACATAAAGCACTAGTAGTCGGAACGTCTTGTCACCATGTGCAGTTGTGGATGTTACATTTATGGTACAGCTGGCGGTAAAATGTAGACATGAAAGTTATCACTTTGGCGGGGTCTTTAAAAGCTACGGCCATATCGATGGAGATATGTCATATCCAGTCATAGGAAAGTTTCTAAATATGGATTGGGTATCGAATAAAATCATAAAATGAAGTTTCGCAAGCAAAGAAGAGTCTAACGAAAGTCTAAAATTTAAAAAGTTAATAACGTATGATGTTAATATGAAATGAGGTATGGAGGTAGACATAAAGCACTAGTAGTCGGAACGTCTTGTCACCATGTGCAGTTGTGGATGTTACATTTATGGTACAGCTGGCGGTAAAATGTAGACATGAAAGTTATCACTTATGGAGATATGTCATATCCAGTCATAGGAAAGTTTCTAAATATGGATTGGGTATCGAATAAAATCATAAAATGAAGTTTCGCAAGCAAAGAAGAGTCTAAATCTGAAATTTTAAAGAAGAGTCTAAATCTGAAAGTCTAAAATCTGAAATTTTAATTAAGCGTGATGCATATTGAAATTGGGATTGAAATTAGTAATTTTGATTTTTAAATAAATGAGTTATTTTTTTTTTTTTTTTCAGTGATAGACATTGGAATCAGTTTTCAATTTCAAACTCAAAAATAACCTACTAAATTTTAAGAATCATTTATTTATCCATTTATTAAATAGGCACTAGAAGGCGATCCATACGCGATCCATCACAAGCATGCTGATTCTTTATTATTCTCCTATGGAGCATTTTCCAATTCTCACGGAATACTATAATGGCCCACGTTTTTATTGGTTATAAGGAGGATGAGTCATACTTGTTAGTTTAAAACATCAATAATCAAATTGTTTTAAACATAATTATTTGTTTTACAAATATTTTTAATTTAAAAATAAATAAATGTCAATTATAAATAAAATATTTCAATTTTCATCTTAATTTTATATTTACATTAATTAGATTTATACTAGTTGAAAGCTAAAAAGTTATATATAGAGAGTTTTTTATTCCACTAATAAGTTCTTTAGAGAGATTTTAATTAATTTACTTTTTAATATGTGGTTGACATGTAAAATTTTAAACATTAATAACAAAAATTATATATTTTAACATGTAGAATGTGAATCATAAATAAAACATTTCAATGTCAACTTAAAATCAACACAAAACTTAGAATTTATCAAATATTTTTATGTGCAAACATTCTCTTAAATTTTGCATTAAAATAAAAGATTTTTTATTATTTCTAGAGTTAAGGTGTATCTATGAGGATTACATAATAAATTGAAATGGGATAATATGTAATTAAAAATTTAACATATTAAAAATAAAAAGTGAAATAGTAACTTTATAAAAGAGAGTGAGAAGGTGGTAGGAAAAGAAGAATAAGTAATGAAAGGAAAGAAAAAAGAATAATAAAATTATTTTAAAAATAAATTAAGATTAATTTAAATGAAAGGCTTCTATATAGGTGTAGCATACTTGGTAATGCATTTTTTTTTTTTTTGGGTGGTAAAGAGGTTCATTTCATTTGGCACTAAATAAAATATACAATCTGCTTTGCTTTGAACAATAGATTTTGAGCATCTAAAAATTTAATGTGCTTTAGGAAACCAAAATTACAACATGAAAACCATGAGGCCTATGGCCTCTTGAGATTAGCCTACCCAAAATACTAAAAGACCTAAAATGAAAGTAACATGTAGTAGAATAAATATAGTGCATCAACCTTCTTTTGTAGAATCTGATTCCTTGACAACAATGGGATTTTTCCACTCCTTATTGCTCATCCTAGATCCACAGGGAGACATAAATGGCCTTTAATCCTTTGTAAACATTGAACCATTCATTAACCCATAGGTTTTAGTTCATCAAACATCATTATGATTGCCTCTTGAGCTTTGTTTTTGTCCATAACTAATCTCCCAAGTTATGTTTTCATGTGTCAATAGATATTAATGGTGTACATGTATCAATTGAGTCTTCCCCCTGTATATATGACATCCAAAATCCATTTGGCGTAATCACCTACAGTCTCCATGACAAATAAGCATTCCCTTTCTGTTGGTATGCCACACTCTACCGTAGGATTTTCTTCCTAAATTTGAGGTGGGGTATGGTCTCTATATCTCATTTCTAGGGCCTTTGGTTCCTGTTGATCTCTCTATCTCATCTTGTAGTATTAGGCCGCACCTTTGCGTGATTTGGAGTGTTATCAAGGAATGTTTGGTGGCCTAAGAATGCCAAGGTAAAAAATAACCCAAGGAAAGGTAAAACCAGATGAAAAACAGAGGTTAAGGAGGCCAAGGAAAAAGTCCCAAAAGGACAACGATTGCCTATTGTGCAAGGAAGGGGAGGCAAGTGAGGTGGCCAGGATTATAAGCAGACTTGGTAGCAAGATTAATAATTGAAATTTACAACAAACATTCACTACCTATCCTAATGTAAGGTTATAATTAAGACATGGAGTGAGATGGGAGAGCAAAGATTACTCATAAAAGAAATAGACCAATCATAATAGAGAGACAAAAGGAACCCAAGGAGGAGTGAAGCTCTCAGCCCCAAAGGAAAAAAATGAGACTGATAAGAATTAGCTAGGGTGGAGCTTGGATCCAAATAGAAATAGCAAACTAACAAAGAAAATCCTCTCTAAGTTGGTAATAAATACTGAAATTTTGAGCTACCTGGTAATGAATTTCCAACACTGGTCCCTACACCCATGAACATTAGTGATGGATTGTTGTAGCAAATATAAAATAAAAATTTCAAACCTAACTCATGTTATATCTGGTAGTTGCCAAGGCTACAGACTCTCTACCTCCTTGAATGCTAATTTTTCTTCTTGTGCTCAACCTGCAATGATAACCAGGGCCTTGTATGAAGCCATCCACTTTCAAATCCATGTTTTGGCATGAATGTCAAGTCCTCTGACATTAATCCTCAATGGCACATTATCTTGGGTTGCGGATATATTGAAATCCTCCACTAACTTGTGTACAATATCTTGTATTAAAGACATGCAGGGAGGGTTGGTCACATATCCCTCATTTATTATTGGCAGGATGATGGCCATGCCCTCCTCCACTTATCCCTTCCGGGTGAAATCCCGAAGTTGGGAAACACTATTTGGCGGAGGGCTAGAATTTGGGTGAAATGTTTAATTTCTCGTCCGAGAAAATATTCAACTCTATTTCTCGACCGAGAGTTTTTAAAACTCTCGTCTGAGAGATTTTTAATATTTCGACCGAGAGTTTGATTGGGTTTAACCGGGGTTAAAATTCTCTCGGACGAGAGTTAGGTATTTTATCGTTCGAGAGTTGTGTTGAAATAAACTCTCGAGAAGACTCTCGGATGAGAGTTAAAAACAACTCTCGGACGAGAGTTAAAAAACTCTCGTCCGAGAGTTTTATTCTTATAATAAAACCCCAAATTTCATAATTTTCCCGGCATTCTGTACTGTTGTTTACATTTTCTTTTCGGGTTGTCGTTTTCGCTGTCGTTTGGACTGGAGCTGTCATCGCCGAGCCACGTTATCATCTAGCCAACTAGGTAAGCTTCTTCAGAAATCTCGTCCGTTGGTTCTGTTGCCTTGCAAAAAAATCCCGTCTGTTGGTTCTTCTCCAATAATTTTTCATTTTTTCATCTCGGCCCATAGAACCTCGCCTTGTATAAACCTCCATACTGTCTTTGTTAACAAATATTTTAAAAGGAAGAGAAATTATAGTGACATGTGAATCTAAAAGGATGACTAAGATATTTTATTGGCTCTTGCTCATCACAAATACAAAGCTGGCAATCATTCTCAAGCTTTGAAACACTGCAATGTTGTTTATGAAAAAAATCCTCGTCTTTTAAGATAGAGTGTTTGATTTCCGCTGGCTATAATAGGGAGTCTTTTAAATTAGATTATGAAGAGCATTTTCTTTCGCAGCCAGAGTCAGGTTTGACCAATCAGAAGACACAGTCCATGGAAACAAGTAATCATAATAGTAAAGGAAAGCGGAAGAGAAATTGTGGTGATTTAACAACCAAATGTCCATATACCCTACATTTCGTACTCTCAAATGGAAAAACTTCATAGTCAAGTGGTTGGTAATAGGCTAAATTTTCTCATTTTATGGTGATGAAGTCTCCCACACCCTACGCCAGGTTTAGATCCACCAGGGTTTTGGCCATGGCCATATATCTGCTCACTAGAACTGAGAAGTTCACATTATAGAAAATCCCCAAACTATTTCCTATCTTTTGATTTTTTTTATAAAAGAGAGATGAATAGGAAGTCCTCTCATATGCATCGAGATGGGGATGACCTATAACTTCTCAGAATGGTTGTCAAATTGATTCTCCAACTCTCAAAGTATAAGGCTTAACTACCCCAAAACCATCACTTACGCACTATTTTTCTCGTGTTAGCCCTTGAAGAAGTGACCTAGGCATACAATCTTATGGAAATTATGAGGAAACGTAGAGAGTATCCTAGCACTAAAAGAAACTTCTTTGTCATCCACTTCTTTAGATAATCAATCAAAAGCTTATGTTGGAACATTTTCCTACAATGGTGGAGTCATCCATATGTTGTATGTCATTAAGTCTAATATCTCGTAGGATAATGTTGGGATCCTTCATTTTCCTCTTAGGACATTTCCTTTGTCTTTCTTTTAGTCCCAAGGTAGGTGGTTCAAAACACTACTACACTAGAGGGTTCATTTGTTATTTGTTGAATTATCCATTTAGTAGTTTTGACTAAAGGAAACTCCCAATAAACCATTCTAGTAGTTCAGATGATGGCTACACCAAAAAGAAATCAGATGTGAGGGAATGTGGATTTCGTGTTATAGTGACAAACCCAGATTATGTCGCCAACAATGGAGGGGGAATAACATTTTTTGGGAGGATAGAGTGTTTGTGAGATGGGATGGAGTCATAAAGGATGCAATCCAAGGAGATTGTGGTGGCTTCAAAACTGACATCATGTTGGGATGATAGAGGATCCTTTAGGGAGTTGGTACCTATAGGACAAATGTCATGTCAAGTTGAAGGAGAGCATTTGGGGAGGTAGAAGCTTGATTTGACAAATGAAAAGATCCTCCATTACTAGTTTGTATTCTAGGATTCACATCATCCAACAAGTGATGTGATAGGTCATCGAAGCACTACGGGAAATAATCCCAAATGGAAATGTCTGTAGAATTTTCATTCATTCATTGATTGGTAACTAATTTTTTGATGAGAGGAGACAAATTTGTTTTGGGCACTTCTTGTTCTGGAAAGTCATCTTGGTGAGCAAGGCATGCATAAAAATTAGTAAGTTCTTATATTTCGCACCCACCTTTACTTTATTTTTATTGTATGAATACACTCGGAATGAGAAGGATAAATGATACATGTTTTGCAAAGAAATCCAATGGCACATCCTCGTACATTCCCATTGCAAGACGAGTGGTAAATCAAGTGGAAGACCACCTCTATTTTACCCAAAAAAAAATTGCTACCCATTCTAATAAACAAACGAAAACTTGAAAACATTTAAGATTTACCTTTTGTCAAATATATGTTATACGTAAATTTCATTCAATAGTTATCAAGCCAAATTAGGAACATCTTACCATAATATAGCACTGGTGCAAAATTGGATCATTGAATGAAGCTTACTCCCAAGCCAAGGTACCTAAGGCATCCCAAGGAATTTTGAGAAGGTTTTCAGGCATATTTTTAGAACATTTTCAGATTATGTCACCAACAATGGAGGGGGAATAACATTTTTTGGGAGGATAGAGTGTTTGTGAGATGGGAGGGAGTCATAAAGGATGCAATCCAAGGATATTATGGTGGCTTCAAAATTGACATCATGTTGGGATGATAGAGGATCATTTAGGGAGTTGGTACCTATAGGAAAAATGTCATGTCAAGATGAAGGAAGAGCATCTGAGGAGGTAGAAGCTTGATTTGACAAATGAAAGGATCCTCCACTTCTAGTTTGGATTCCAGGGTTCACATCATCCAACTAGTGATGTGATAGCCATCTAAGCACTAAGGGAATTAATCCCAAATGGAAATGCCTGTAGAAGGAATGTGATTTTCATTCATTCATTGATTGGTCACTAAATTTTTTGATGAGAGGAGATAAATTTTTTTTGGGCACTTCTTGTTCTGGAAATTCATCTTGGTGAGCAAGGCATGCATAAAAATTAGTAAGTTTTTATATTTCGCACCCACCTTTACTTTAGTTTTATTGTATGAATATACTCAGAATGAGAAGGATAGATGATACACGTTTTGCAAAGAAATCCAATGGCACATCCTCATACATTCCCATTGCAAGAGGAGTGGTAAATCAAGTGGAAGACCACCTCAATTTTACCCAAAAAAAAAATTGCCACCCATTCTAATAAACAAACGAAAACTTGAAAACATTTAAGATTTACCTTTTGTCAAATATATGTTATACAAAAATTTCATTCAATAGTTATCAAGCCAAATTAAAAACATCTTACCATAATATAGCACTGGTGCAAAATTATATCATTGAATGAAGCTGACTCCCAAGCCAAGGTACCTAAGGCATCCCAAGGAATTTTTAGAAGGTTTTCAGGCATATTTTTAGAAGGTTTTCAGATTATGTCGCCAACAATGGAGGGGGAATAACTTTTTTTGGGAGGATAGAGTGTTTGTGAGATGGGAGGGAATGTTGTTTCCTCTTCTTGACCTCCTTTCATATGTCCGAGCAATATTGTCATATGCACTCGCTCTACTGATGATACTTCTATCTGAGCTGCTCATCTCTCCTAGAAAATACTCAGCAAGTAATTCTACATGAGGTGGAGAAAGCCTGGAATTTACTCGCTTCTCTATCATGTTTTGAGGGGATGACATAAACTGCACCCTAGTGTATGGGGAGTAGTAAATGTCTCTTGGTTCTTTCGTTTCCTTAACTGATTTCCCTCCAACTTCACTAGAGATTTTAGAATTTCTCCTAGAGGCAGAAACAAAATAAATAGCAGCTACTTCAGTAGCTACAAGAATTGACAAACCTATAGTTGGACTAGGCAGAAGCTCTCTTATTGAGTTCTTTGGAAGGGTGGAGGCATCAACTCCAGAACCAATGAAGTCTCTTACAACAGATGAAGGAGATTCTTCTAGTGCTCTCTCTTCCACTTGGGAAATCACAGAGTCAGTCGTCTCTGTGAATTGTAACTCCTTCACAAGGTACTCACCATCTACATTTGAAGGAGAAGCACTGTAACTTTCATCTTCAACAGTCACATTCTCAGGTGTTTGGATGTCCATGTCTAGTGCATCAGATTCTTGCTTGACTTCTATATTGGTATGTGAAACCAAACATATATTTTGTCACTTAGAGGTGACAAACTTGTTTGGTCTCTCAATAAAAATCTTGGCACACCTATAATATCTTCATGATGGAATGGGTTTGGTGTCTTTGTGACTATAGTGAATGTAACTCTTGGGACAATATCTTTAACTTCTCTCAAACTGTCTTATAATGGAAGTATTATAATTTGTGTGAAGGAAAAAAATCATATTCATGTGATGACTATCTCGACACCCATGAGATAAGCTCAATTTTTATATGATTCGACATTAATTATCAACACTTTTACATAAGTAGAAGATTCAGCATGCAGACCTGACACTCCCGTGAAGAAGGGTTAACATACTAGTGGCATATCCATGGAATTTCAAGTTCGATGATGATAGACTCAATATCTTGAAGTGGTGATTCCATCAAAACATTCAAGGCATAAAAATCCAAACCAACATAAGAACCAATATGTTCTAGTTGTACAGCTTTCTTTCCTTGGACCTAAGTTGGGATACGTTTCCATTCATTCTCAAAAACCATTAGCTCTATGTATTAGATAAGCTTATACCATTGCTTGTTTACCTTAACTAAGATTCTTAGCTCAATAGCTTAATCAATGGTAATAAGTCATACCACCTCGTATATCTTATGTATAGTAATAACACTACCACTATATGAAAAAAGCACATTTACTTTTATGTTAATATCTCTATACGTATGGAAGTGAATCATCATAGCTTATTCCATCATCATCATATATCACTAGTTTATAACCATTACTATCATGTCACCTCTATAAGCTTATATGGAAAAGCTTTCTATAAGTCACTGTGTTCATACTGTTAGTACTCTGCATCAGACTAGTAGTAATAAATGAGATGAAACAAGTGTAATAATAGTTATTGCCTATATATGTGCTTACTCATTGAGCCCTTTTTGACTCTAACCTGAATACAGCATGATCATGTGAGCAATCAATATTATGGAATAGGTAGAGCTTAATGCCAATATCGTAGTAAGAAAACACATCACTATGAACATACTAATCACACTAATGGGAATAAGAGTACTATCCAGCTTAACGTACAGAGTAGAGAGATGATGCTTACATAGGATAAGGACCTTAAATCAACCTCATATGTATCATATTCAATGAAGCTCAGTCTTTCTTCTCATTACTTATTAAGCTCACTAAAAGAATAGTGTAAACCAGTAATCTCACTAACAGAATCGTGTTAAGCACACAATCCAACTCGCACTTAAAATACATCAATGTTTAAGGTCCTAGAGAAGACTAAACCCCCCCAAAAAAATATTATTGAACAATATTGTTTGGAAGCATAAGAAGACCTTTCTTAGAGCAGGAAATCCTCCCCTGTGTCATTGGCTTGAGAAATTATTCCCTTTGTATCAATGTATTAACAAAAAATGCTCCTCTATGTCACTGCCTTGAGTAACAATACTCATGTGTGTTGCTAGATTGAGAAACAATGCTCCTTATATCTCTAGGTTGAGGAAAAACGCTCCATCGTGCTTAGAATATAGCTTAAGGGGTCTCAAGGGACATAGAAACTTGGTATCATCTTGAGAAAGGTCAATTCAGTTTTGTAGGGTGAATTCAGATACTTTTTGTTAGGTGGCACCCTATGGAAACAAGATACTAGGTCGAATAAAAGGGGATTGTAGTGGCTAATACAACAATTAGAGATGCAATGGTAGGACCTATACATATATTAGTGTTTCCCATGAATATCTACCAAATCAATTGTGATTAGTATTCCTTTATGGTATATTCTCTCTACCACAAGGGTACCACTACTTAGAACCGTGGAATGTTGAACTACATGAACTCCCCTTTACTGATCTTGGTTGAAACTTAAGGAAGGAGCTAGAGGGCATAGTTTGTAAAAAGGGATTACCTCTCCACTTTAGAATCTGATTCTGCTAGGATATATATCTTTAATGAGAGTTAAATATCAAGAATTAAATATGATTTTCTCGTGTTTCCCCACTACTAGTGAGCATCCATAGCCATGATAGAGTCACCTTGAAATCACAAGAATTTATTTTCTCCTAATGAGTGTTAAAAACCCTGAAGAGGATATATGCATGTAACAACTAGTAAGGAAACCATTCTCAAGCCTTTACATTTTTATGGATTGACAATTATTTAGTTGTATCTATTCTTTGTTGGGCTCAATTGGCCACAAGGTAGATGAGAAATCATACGCAATAGTTGGGATGATTCCTTCTAGAAAATTTAAATATTTCTTTGCTTGTAATAAATAAATAAATATATATATATATATATATTTATTTATATATATATATATATATATATATATATATATATATATCACTTCTCAAAATTAAGCCTTCGTATCAAAATAATGCCATAGTTAAGATATTGCAGGATGCTTGAGGCCTTTCAACCAGGTTGGTAATTGGAATAGAGTTCACTCAACATTTTCTCTTTGAATGATCTTCTTCAAGGATAAGGATTAGATCTTGGTTGTAATGATGATAAAGCCTTCTTTTTCCTCTCAACCAGGTTGGTAATTGGAATAGAGTTCACTCAACATTTTTTCTTTGAATGATCTTCTTCAAGGGTAAGGATTAGATCTTGGTTGTAATGATGACAAAGCCTTCTTTTTTGCACTCTTCTGTACCAGTCCTAGGAAAGCTCGGTTCCTAGTCTTTAGATAATATTACTTTGACTTCTTCTTTACATAAGAATATAATTACATAGTCAACATGAAGACCGACCTAGTTATACTTTTCAACATGCCTATGCGTTCACACATAGTACCTATATAGTACTTGTTATCCATTGGTTGATGACATTCAACTGTCGATTGATAATTTGTTTTTTAATTTTTTTATGAGGGGCAGGCGAGCCCTACAGAGAACCCTCCATGGCATTAGGCGAGCCCTACAGAGACACCCCCATGAGAGGAGGATTATCAAGTACATTGGTTGTTTAGTTATGTCATGTTTTCAAGTAGGTTATATTTATTGTTCATTGTGAAAAATTGATTAATGTGAATTTTTTTTGTCTTGCACAGGTGGACGCACTCGTCCGACTCGTTCACCCAGTCAGGAAATCGAACAAGAGGCACCCCAAGGACATGTTCCCATTCACCCCCAATTTCATAGAGTCCATTCTGAGGATTATCTTATACACGGCATAGGTACACATTAGATCAATTGCTAGTTAAAATGTTCAATTTTACGTTATATTCAATGTTGAACATGTGAATTTTTTTTTTCAAATGACATGTGTTTAATGTGAAAACATTATGCTCCATAGGTGCAAATGTTGGAGTTTGGGTTGGCCTTATTGTTGGTGAGGGGTAAAGGAGAACAATGTCTCAACCTGTGGGATTCATCCCACAATTAGATACTTCTCTAGGTAAAATCTAAATGAAAATTTATTGTTTGATGTATGTTTAATTTCAAACTTATTGTGGTACTCATGTACCCAAATTCTAACAATTTAATGTTTTGTACAGTGGGTGATAGACACATTCATTCCTCGGAAGGGAACTGTAGTATGAGTGAAGAGGAAGAGATAGTTTTTCCATCAGGTATTTTCAGATTACTAAACAAGTTTTTTAAATACAAAATTTCCTTATAAATTATTTAATTTTAATATGTGCAATAATTTAACATGTTACAGGTGGTGGTGGTTGCCCTCCTAGGGGTAGAGGTCATAGGGTTCATGAGTTTGCTCGAAATCCGAGCTATGATCCCCTTTACACCCATCCCGGTGATATTCCTGAGCAAATGCCTTGGGAAGATACCATCTCCTTACTTACTGTTGATGGGATGAGGGAGCATTCAACAAGATTGCACAATGAATTGAAAAGTTGCAATCTCTCTGCCCCTAGTCGAAATTGTCTCCAAATTGTTTTGCACAATTTGGAGAGTTTGATAGAGACTTATCGTGGGGTTGGACCATCAACCCAAGTTTTTTTTGACATGATGCGTAGGAGGAGAGCATCAGTGATTGGTATCCACTCCTACAATGAAGTCAAAAGTAAGGTCACTAAAGAAATGGCCTTGTCACTATTTGACTTGCGGCCTGAAGACAAAAAAGTCTAAAGATTGAAAGATTCAATGATCCTAATATTGCACCCCATATTTATGAGAAGTTCTTGTATGCATACAGGAAGTTCGTAAATAATGATGAGGTGCCGCAATATTTTGTTAGGATGTTGTTTGCTCAATTCCGAGAGCACATGGACCCTAACTATACAAATACTGGGTCCAAATTCTATGGAGCTGGAAAAGGTCGTACATATGAACGACCTGATGTTATGCGAGATGTTGGGTTTAGGCCTCTAGCACCTCGACCACCTAGGGTAGTTACACTTCCAGAGGAGTTAGCCCTTATCTCCAGTGCTACATCACAAATGAGGGATAAGATACAAGAACATATTGCAGCTGCTTTAGGGTGAAATCGCGAAGTTGGGAAACACTTTTTGGCGGACGGCTAGAATTTGGGAGAAATTTTTACTTTCTCGTCCGAGAAAATAGTCAACTCTATTTCTCGACCAAGAGTTTTAAAAACTCTCGTCCGAGAGTTTTATTGGGTTTAACCGGAGTTAAAAATCTCTCGAACGAGAGTTATGCATTTTCTCGTCTGAGAGTTTTATTGACGGAAACTCTTGGGAAGACTTTCGGACGAGAGTTTAAAAAACTCTCGGCCGAGAGTTTAGAAAACTCTCGTATGAGAGTTTTGAAAACTCTCATCCTAGAGTTTTTTCAACTCTCATCCGAGAGTTTTATTCCTATAATAAAACACAACAATTATTAAGTTTTTAGAATTGGTACTTTATACAATTTAAATAGTACTTTATTAAAATTAAAAAATGATAAAAAATAATAAAATTATAATTTTATTTTAAATTATTTTATTATTATTAATGATAAAAAAATACATGAAGATTTAATTAAATAAAATTTGTTACAATATTTTGTAATATCAATGTTATATAAAAACTAAAAATATTTTATATAAAACTAATTGATATATTAATATAAATAAAATAAAATTCTAAAACATAAATCAAAATAAAAACAACTATATATAATTTATATAATATTTTTTTTGAAATTATTGAATAAATTTAAATTTGAAAAACAATTGACTAAATGCAATGAGGTGATAAAGGAGACAATGCATAGCACCTTAATATCGTTATAAATTCTTGGAAATATCGAGAAATTTTTGAAGTGAGATGAGCTTCTTGGAATGGGTCACTTTATCTTCCACTTCAGTTTCACACAATTAACTTGAAAGGAAGTCTATTTTCCTAGGTATGGATGTAAGGGAATGAACAATATTATTTGAACATTGAGTGAGATGCCCTTCTTGGAATGGGTCCTCCTATATTCCACTTTAGTTTAACAAGATTAAATTGAAATGAGGTTTATTTTCCTAGGTATGGATGTAAGGGGATAAAGAATATTATCCGAAAAGGAAATGAATGTTAAGTGTGACATTCCAAGCAGAAGTGTATGGGATTGGAGATTTATGTTATTGCAGAAAACTAACCCTTGACCCCTTAACCCTTGACCCATAACCCTTGACCCCTTAAACCCTAATTCCTAACCCCTAAACCCTTAACCCCCTAAACCTTAAACCTCTAAACCCTTAACCCCTAACCCATTTACTCCCACTAAACCTCTAAATACCTAACCCATTTAACCCCTAAACCCTTAACCCTACCCCTAACACGTTAACCCCTAACCCATTTAAGCACCTAAACCCCAAAACCCCTAACTCCTAACCCCTAAAATACTTAACTGCTAAATCCCCTAACCCCCTAAACCTCTAAACCAATCCTAACCCATTTAACCCCCTAAACCTCAAAACCCCTAACCCCTTAAACCCTAATTCCCAACCCATAACCATTGACCCCTTAAACCCTATTTCCTAACCCATAAACCCTTAACCCCTAACCCCTTAAACCCTAATTCCCAACCTAACCCATTTAAGTGTTTATTCCATTTAACCCCCAAACCCCTAACCCATAACCCCTAAAATCCTTCACTGCTAAATCCCTTAAACCTCTAAACCCATAACCCATTTAACCCCCTAAACCCTAAACCTCTAAACCCTTAACCCCTAACCCCTTAAACCCTAATTCCCAACCCCTAACCAATTCAACACCCTAAACCCCTAAAAACCTAACCCATTTAACCCCATTAACCCCTAACTTCTAACCCCTAAAATTCTTAACTACTAAATCCCCTAACCCCCTAACCCTCTAAACCAACCCTAACCCATTTAACCCCCTAAACCCTAAACCTATAACCCCTTAAACCCTAATTCCCAATCCATAACCCATTCAACCCCTTAAACACCTAAACCTCTAACCCATTAACCCTTGACCCCTTAAACACTAATTCCTAACCCTTAACCCATTTAAACCCCTAAACCCTAAACCTCTAAACCATTAACCCCTAACCCATTTACCCCCACTAAACCTCTAAACCCCTAACCCATTTAACCCCTAAACGCTAAACCTCTAAACCCTTAACCCCTACCCCTAACTCGTTAACCCCTAACCCATTTAAGCCCTTAAACCCCAAAACCCCTAACCCCTTAAACCCTAATTCCCAACCCATAACCCTTGACCCCTTAAACCCTGATTCCTAACCCCTAAACCCTTAAGCCCTAATTCCCAACCCCTAACCAATTCAACACCGTAAACCCCTAAAAACCTAACCCATTTAAGTGTGGATTCCATTTAACCCCCAAAACCCTAACCCCTAACCCCTAAAATCCTTCCTTTGTGAATCCCTAACCCTTGACACTAAACACCGCGGCCAGGCAACCCCTAAACCTAAACCTCTAAACCCTTAACCTGGCCCTAAAACCGGGTCCCAACCCCTGACAGTGACTGCCCAAAATAAAACCTAAAATAACCCATTTGGCCCATTATTCGCAACTACAACACAATGTGACACTAAATCCCTAACCCTAAACCTCTCGGCTTCCACCTAACCCGACAACCCCCTACTTACAGAAACCACCAACCCGCAAGCCACAATTCCCAACCCACTGTATTCGACCCCTTAAACACCTAAACCTCTAACCCTTAACCCTTGACCCCTTAAACCCTAATTCGTGGCCGGGCTGGCCATTTTAACCCTAAGCCTAAACCTCTGATACGCTGACTTTAACACATTTACCCCACCCCCCGCCCAAACCTCTAAACCCCTAACCTATTTAACCGCTAAACCATAAACCTCTAAACCCTTAACCCATACCCCTAACTGATTTAAGCCCCTAAACCCCAAAACCCCTAACCACTTCAACACCCTAAACCCCTAAAAGCCTAACCCATTTAAGAGTGGCTTCATTTAACCCCCAAAACCCTAACCCCCAACCCCTAAAATCCTTCACTGCTAAATCCCTAACCCCCTAAACCTCTAAACCTGTAACCCATATAACCCCCTAAAACCTAAACCTATAAACCCTTAACCCCTAACCCCTTAAACCTTAATTCCCAACCCATAACTCTTGACACCTTAAACTCTAATTCGTAACCCCTAAACCATTAACCCCCTAAACCCTAAACCTCTAAACCCTTAACCCATAACCCATTTACCCGCACTAAACCTCTCAACCCCTAACCCATTTAACCCCTAAACCCTAAACCTATAAACCCTTAACCCCTACCCCTAACCCATTAATGCTTAACCCATTTAAGCCCCTAAACCCCAAAACCCCTAACCAATTCAACACCCTAAACCCCTAAAAACCTAACCCATTTAAGTATGGATTCCATTTAACCTCCAAAACCCTAACCCCTAACCCCTAAAATCCCTCACTGCTAAATCCCCTACCCCCCCTAAACGTCTAAACCTGTAACCCATTTAAGCCCCTAAACCCAAAAACCCCTAACCAATTCAACACCCTAAACCCCTAAAAACCTAACCCATTTAAGTGTGAATTCCATTTAAACCCCAAAACCCTAACCCCTAACCCATAAAATCCTTCGTTGCTAAATCTTGTAACCCCCTAAACCTCTAAACCTATACCCCATTTAACCCCCTAAACCCTAAACTTCTAAACCCTTAACCCCTAACCCCTTAAACCATAATTCCCAACCCATAACCCTTGACCCCTTAAACCCTAATTCCTAACCCCTAAACCCTTAACCCCCTAAACCCTAAACCTCTAAACCCTTAAACCCCAAACCATTTACCCCTACTAAGCCTCTAAACCCCTAACCCATTTAACCCCTAAACCCTAAACCTCTAAACCCTTAAACCCTACCCCTAACCCGTTAACCCTTAACCCATTTAAGCCCCTAAACCCCAAAACCCCTAACCCCTTAAACCCTAATTCTGAACCCGTAACCCTTGACCCCTTAAACCCTAATTCCTAACCCCTCAACCCTTAACCCCTAATCCCTTAAACCCTAATTCCCAACCCCTAACCAATTCAACACCCTAAACCCCTAAAAACCTAACCCATTTAAGTGTGGATTCAATTTAACCCCCAAAACCCTAACCCCTAACCCCTAAAATCCTTCACGGCTAAATCCCCTAACCCCCTAAACCTCTAAACCTGTAACCCATTTAACCCCCTAAACCCTAAACCTCTAAACCCTTGACCCCTAACCCCTTAAACCCTAATTCCCAACCCCTAACCAATTCAACACCCTAAACCCCTAAAAACCTAACCCATTTAAGTGTGGATTCCATTTAACCCCCAAAACCCTAACCCATAACCCCTAAATCCTTCACTGCTAAATCCCCTAACCCCCTAAACCTCTAAACCTGTAACCCATTTAACCAAATAGTACATCGTAGTACTCGTTTTTCTTGGATTGGGGGCTACTTATTTCATACAGGTGTAGATATGCAAATAAGACGATGCATTAGGGAGGATGAGGTATATGACATTTTGAAAGCATGCCATGATGGACAGTGTGGCGGACATTTTGCAGACCGCAGAACTGCCTATAAAGTTTTACGAACATGCTACTATTGGCCTACTATTTTTAACGATGCTAAAAAATTTGTGCAGGCCTGTGATAGCTGTCAAAGGGCAGGTCACCCTGGGCAGTCTGATGAAATGCCCTTAAACCCTCAACTAGTGATCGAACCCTTTGAACGTTGGGCACTTGACTTTGTTGGTCCCATTAGCCTTCCATCAAACCAGAAAACATATATCCTAGTTGCAACTGACTACGTTACCAAATGGGTTGAAGCAGAGCCCCATTCAAAAGCTACAGAGGATTCTGTGATTCAGTTTCTTTTCCAAATTTTTGTCCGCTATGGCCTTCCTAGAGACATAATTACAGATGGTGGACCACAATTTGTAGGTAACAAATTGGCTGAAACACTACAGAATTATCATATTCAGCATAAAATTACAACTCCATACCACCCACAGGCCAATGGCCAAGTCGAGAGCACGAACAAGGTAATCGAATCCATATTAACAAAAATTGTCGCTTCGCATAGACGAGATTGGGCCTATAAACTGCCAGAAGCACTGTGGGCGTATCGAACAACATGGAGACCTACAATAGGGCATTCGCCATATCAACTAGTATTCGGAAAAGAACCCATCTTTCCTATCGAATTCGAAATCCAAACATTAAGAACAGCTCAAAAGGTGGGTTTGAATTTAGATGAAGCCCAAGCTAAAAGATTGTAGCAACTTAACGAATTAGATGAAATTAGACTCTCTGCTCTTCAGCATACAACATTAATTTAGCAGCAGAGAGCCAAGTGGCATGACGCCCACATCAAACGAAAGATCTTCCACGAAGGAGACTAGGCACTCCTATACGATTCGCGGTTTCAGGACTTCCCCTGAAAGCTCCAGACGAGATGGCTTGGACCCTATGAGATTCAAAAAGTGCATGATAACGGCACTCTCACACTGGTTACCATTGACGGATCGGGGCATTCCTTTAAGGTAAACAGGCATCGCGTTCGATTATATCACAAGCCGCTTACCCGGGAATCCTTTTACCAGCAGTTACGGGAAGATTCCACCATGGAAATTCTTGATGAAGGGGAGAATTCCTCCCCAGAACCAGTTTGATAAATCATTCCTTTTTAATTTTGTACATAAAGCATGTTTTTTATTTTTGATTGTTGCTTTACGAAATTCGTTTTCTTTGTTAATACTTCTTTATTTTGTTTGAATTTGGATTGCTTTAAAAATGAAAAAAAAAAAACAATAAAAAAATGGTGTGTTTTTTCGCGTTGTTGTTCCTTTCTAACGGAACAACAGTTCTGCAGAGTATTTTTCTGTTGTTCCTTTTGAAAGGAACAACAGTTTCGCACAGTGTTTTTGCTGTTTCTTTCTAAAGGAACAGCATTCCCGCAGAGTATTTTTCTGCTGTTCCTTTTGAAAGGAACAACAGTTTCGCGCAGTGTTTTTGCTGTTCCTTTCTAAAGGAACAACATTTTAGCAGAGTATTTTTTTTGTTGTTCCTTTCGAAAGGAACAACAATTTCGCAGATTGTTTTTGCTGTCCCTTTTAAAGGAACAACACTTTTTGAATGATTCTTTTTTCGTTGTTTTAAGCTTGCATTTTGAATTTTTGATCTTTCCTTCAAGGCAAAAATATCATAAACGATCATACAAATTAAGGATTACTGCAATCAGCAAATCAAAAGAAATCATCATTTATAAGGGAATTGTCTAAGTAATAAGGAAAAAAGAGGAAAAAGTAGCATCAACAGTAACATAACATTGCTATTTTATCACCATTAAATTAATTTGATCGATTATTTTTATCATGATTGGTTCTTTTCCCACATATTATAAGCTTTCTTTGATATTTATTTTTGAAATGGAAATAGGGGTATATATTTTTATTCTATTGAGATGTTCAGACTTCTTCCACCATTCCTACTCTTAAGGAGTGTTGAGCCATCCCTTATGAATAACTGAGGAAAAGTTCTGTTTGAAAAAGGAAAATATTGACATATTTTAATGTTTTTACAGATGGAGGATAGGGGGTCTCATTAAGAGCCAGCCTACCGTGATCATAGAGAAGATAGTGAAGTGGCATTCCCATTATGGCCACCAAACCAGGGAAATGGTCCAAAAGACAAAGTCCTTGGAACAGGAGGTCTCATCACGAGTCGGCCTGCCCACTTTTCACTTCTTCCCGGTGAACGACATTGTGACTTATCTGGTCACCAAGCCAGCACAATGGCCTCCGTCTTCATATTCAATACAAAAATGTAAAGAAACAAAAGAAGCACTTCCTCAACTATGCATAAAGGACAATGGTTCCGTGGGTTACAAAACAACTCTGTCAAGGTTATGGACACCTGTGGGCAACAGAGCTCTGTTGATGGTATTGAAGGTCATACTTATACACATCAATAGTTATTTAACCCTTTTTCCTATATCTTTATTAAATATCAAATGAAATGCATAAACTTCTTATCCCTATTCTTGAACCTATTATACATGAAAACTATTATAAATCGATCATATTAATTTAATCTGATAAATAATGCAATTGTATTCATATCAACCTTATGTTGTCCCTTCGCCTCGTATTTGAATTATTACAGCACGATTTCCTCATTATTACCGATTTATGCTATGCACCGATTTCAGTAATTACTTAATTTGATTGACTAAATCATAATTGCGCCTGTTTTTTTTTTTTTTTTACTGCTGTCCTATTGTTGTTCCGCAGATGTCACCCTTAATCGACGGTCGAGGACGACCTCTCATTCGTTTGGGGGGCGCGGATATCTGCATGCAGATCAGATTTCCAAGATTTCTTCACCTGTATCTCCGCATTAGATTTCTTTACCGTGTATGGACTAAAACCCCCGTATTTTCAGAAAATAAAAAACTGTGCTGTGCTGTTCCATTAAAGTTACTGTGTGTTGTGAAGAATTAACAAGAACGCAGAGATGGGAGGACGCCTAATTTGCAGTGAACCACAGGTGTTGATCGTCTCTGACACTGCACGAGCAATTTTAGAGAGATTGGGATGGATTACGTATTTCATGAGAATGCAGCAACCACATGAAGCAGTGGCTACCGAATTCTTGTTAAACTTGCAGGACGGATCTTCCACAGTCAAAGGAAGGCAGATAGCCGTGACCGATGAGATAATTGCAGAGGTGTCCGGCATTCCCGCGCAAGGAACTATCTGGACCCAGAAGAAGATTAGGATTCGTGAAGCCATAAAAATCTTTCAAGATGACGGACAGACACTAACAGTCAAAGGGAGAGGAGTCCACCCGGCATCGCTAGGCGAAACATGGACAGAATTGGCCAGGATCGTGCAGGCTTACATAACATGCGACGGTAGGAAAGATGTGGTAATACCTCGCCACCTTAAGCTGTTAGCTGTGCTAAAGCATAAATGTACTATTAATCTTCCTGGGTTCTTAAACTCTTTATTGCATGATATTGCTCGTGGAATTAGAAAAGCCCAACATGCAGACATGGTGGTTAGCCACCATTGTTTAATTCAACTGATAGTGAGTTATAACCTCGCCCAGCAGCAGACCAGCTGAGAAGAATTTATTGAAGAGGGATTAGCTCTGCCTGCTCCGAGAAGGAAAAGGATGGCCGGCTTAATAGCCAAGCCCTCCACTCACAGACAGTCCCTCCGATTGAAGAGAAGTAAGAAAATAATGGAGGAACTTCCGGGCAGCAGCAGCCAGCCCCTGGAATCAAATAACTCAGAGGAAGAAGAACAGCCTCCACAGTTGGAGGGAGCAAGCCCTCATACCGAGGAAGAACAGGAATTAGAAGGTGAAATCCGTTACTCAGACGAGGATGAAGTCAGTCACCATACCAGTAGCGAAAAACAACCCAGTATAGAAGGAGAAGTTCGTTACTCGGATGAAGAAGAAGCCGAGGGAGAAATTCGTTATTCGGATGAGGAAGAGATCGAGGGAAATTTAGAGGCAAAAGAAGCTGAGGGAGAAATTCGGTATTCAGATGAGGAGGAAGGAAGTTATCACACCTGTGTCGGGGAAGAGAATAATCATAGCAGTAGTGGGCATGAAACAAAACCCACTGAAACTGTCAATGTAAGCCCTTCACAGGAAGATCAATTGGCCCGGATTTTAGCCAATATGACTGAGTATGCACGCCCTCATAGCCCTTTGAACCTTAATATTGACATCAATCAATTTCTAGAAGACTCCGCTGTCGATAGAGAGATAATTGGAGAAGAGCTTAATGAAACAGCAAAACCTAGCGAAGCTAGGGTTGCTTCTTCCGAGAGGTATGAATAGGAGGAGGAAAATATTGAATCGATACCTCAATTGGGAACCCCCCAAGGCATTACAGAATTGGTTGAGGAAATGATTCCTGAGGAGTCTATCCGAGAACATGAGAGCATGGAAGAAGAACCCCAAGAGGAAGAGCAAGGCACGGCTCAAAACCCTGTCGAGCAGACGGGTTCGGATGAACAAGTCGATGTTCCTTTAAGAAAAAAAAGAAAACAACTGAAGTCGAGAAACTTCGTAGAGAAAGGATAAAACTTCATAAACTGATAGAACAGCTCAGGCAAACGATTAGGATGCTAAGAATGAAACAGACACCTAAGCGAGCCCCTAAAAGAAGAAACATTGCCGTTAGGAGAAGATCAAAGAGGAGAAGGGTAACTACTAATAGGAACCCTCAAATGGAAGAAGAAACTATGCCTGAGCCTAACTACGAGGATGTGGAGCAGCAAACGGCTGTGCCAACTTTGGCTGTTCCAACACCAGTTGTTCCAGAGGAACCTGCTCTAAACGAAAACACCCAATCTAGCAGCCAGCATACCTTCAGTGATCCATCATTAGTTAGACTGCAGGAAGAATTGGCACAGGCTCGAATCGAGAGACAGAAATTGGAAGAAGATACTGTCCCAAGGAAGAAATACCAAGAATTGCAGTAGCAGATGAAAATTAATCATGAGGCAGAAACCGAAGCTCATGAAAAACATCGAGAAGTAGAGATAAGAGCTGATAAGGTAAGCACCCAATTAAAATTAGCACGAAATCAAATGGACACTCTCTGCTCCCTATATACTGATGTCTTAGCTTGTAGGTGCCCTGCCAAAAACTATGCTTTATTTTTGTTAGAAAGGTATTTGCAATTAAAAATCAAGGCAGTTAGGGCTGGCAAATCAATAGAGCTAAGAACCATGAACGACATGATATCATGCTGCAAGCTTTACGGGGACAAAGTACAGTGCCTGTTGTGTGAGTTTTATTTGCATAATTTAATTCTTGAGAATGATTGTGAATCAAACCCTAGCCCTTTCATTGGTGATGTACAGTTTCAGGCATTCATTTCTTTTACCGTAAATCAATTAAAGTGGCTTAAAGCCTACAATGCCTTTCAAAGGGAGGAAAACGAATTGGATCTATGGGTCAGAAGTGAGCCTCAGGACTCACTTCAATTGTGGGCTAGACAGAAAAGCCTAATGATAAGGAAAGGCGTCACCCAAACTCTGGGGCCTGTTCATAAGTCAATCATTCTGAAAGGGACAGATTATTTTTCATCTATTAGGGACCAAACTTATGTAGCAGCCAAGCTCCGATGGAGAACCTCGAATCAAAACGTACAAAATAGGGAGCCACTTAATTATAGAAATTTTGGGCTAGCAGCAGACCATTTCATTGCCTATAGCCATATTGTTTTAAAAGAGGGACCATTCTGGTTAGGGTGTAGGTTCCGCAGCCCCATTACTTGGTACCCTACCTTGGATTACAACGCTATTTATGAGCTTCCCGAGGGGCAGACAGAACATACTATTGAAGAGTTAGCTGCACACCATGGTTTTAGGCCTTTCAATGATAAACCTTCTCCAGCTTACTCTTTGACTGCTCTTCATGTGAACTATAGTTTTCATGAGGGCATGAAAAAGGTTAAGTTGGGGGGTATGTTGAGCTGTGAAAAAGGTATGAAATCCTTATGTATTTGTTCATTCTTTTACCATAGATATACTGATTGACTGCCTTGGAAAGGTAATTTACCATAAGAATTGAAATTGAATTGGAAAGACTTACGTTTAGCCTAAAAGATGACTAAAAGGTTGTTTTTTATGGTCAAAACAGGAATTCGAAGAGGTGAGTAGCTGTCTCAAAGGCGTGGCTGAAAACAGTCTGACTTCTACTCCATTCATGATGAACCATATCTAGCTAAAGCCAAGAAGATCTGAACAAATTGCCCGAAAAGGGTAGGGGACAGCTCGGCCTTGAACAGAGTTAACAGAATGATAACAAAACAAGGAAGGAGCGAATCCCTCAGGATCGAAAGATCCTGAGGGATCGCTGTGCAAATTTATCATATCTCTTGATTTGTCCATCCAAGGATCAGCTATAAAGGCAACGATCTGTAGTGACCAGGGATGGAATGGCTATTATGTAAAAGACATTTTCATTAAAACAGACTTTTATATTTCCTTTGCGATTGAATGTTTATCGACTCTCTGTCGTGAGAGAACGTTGTTTGCAATGCCTTTTGGATTAATATAAAGACACAGGTTTCGGCTATTCTTTAGAATTATGAGTTAAGCCCAGCGGTATTTCACTGGTGATAAGGGCCTGGCTCTGGTGGATTACTTTGCTGTTGTATTATTAATCTTTATTTGTTTATGCGTGAAGTGTGTTCTGTGTTGATTTCATTTACAGAGTTCTTTCATTGATTGATGAAGTAAGTGCAGAATCATTGTTGTTTCATTCCTTACCGCAATTACATTTAACGATCAGTTATCTCGTTACTGCCTTGTGATTTTGTTGTTCTGTAATTACAGTAAGTGTTGTTCCATTCATCTATGGTTTGTGGTTGGATTGCAATAAACTATCGACAGGTTCGAGTTTAAGATTTAATTGTTCAATTTGCATTAGGATCGTAGGTGCTGTTTCTTTTAAGAATTGCAATTGCTGTTTATTTCATGCTGCTGTTCCTTTTCTGGATTTCATTCCCTTTCAGTTGTTCCATTTGCTTTAAGATCACCGAACTGTAGTGGATAGAGATATACTCTCCAGAGTCCCCAGATTTGGTCATCTTGCATCGATTTCTAGGGGAACGAGTTATTGCTACTGCATCCCTGATCGATGTTCAGCAAGATTGTTGTAGTTTAGCTTTTTACATTCCTGTCATTGTAATTAGGTTTCCTTTCCAAGCATTTATTACTTTTTTCTGTGCTACATCCTCACAAGCATTGCTCTTAGATAATCGCAGCCTCAGACAGAGTACACTCTTGAGATAAAAAGACGCTCCTGGATTGATGATTAATGTAGGCTAATTAGGTGTTTAAAAGATACCTTTTTATGGTCCAACAAGGGGTTAAGGGTTTAGAGGTTTAGGGTTTAGGGGGTTAAATGGGTTATAGGTTTAGAGGTTTAGGGGATTAGGGGATTTAGCAGTGAAGGATTTTAGGGGTTAGGGGTTAGGGTTTTGGGGGTTAAATGGAATAAACACTTAAATGGGTTAGGTTTTTAGGGGTTTAGGGTGTTGAATTGGTTAGGGGTTAAGGGTTTAGGGGTTAGGAAATAGGGTTTAAGTCAAGGTATGGGGTGGAGTGGGAACAAGGGTGTAGAGATTTTTAGTTTAGAGGGTTAAATGGAACAGGATAGTTTAAGGAGGTTTAGGGGGAGTTGGGGATTTAATGATTAAAGGGATTTGGGGTTGGGATAGAGGGTTTGAGACTAGGTGCTAAATGGAGTTAGAGGTGCAATGTTAGAGTTAGGGGTTAGGTTTAGAGGGACAAATAGATTGGGGATTTCAGAAGGTTTGGTGGGGGTAACAATGGAGTTAAGTTGTTAAGGATTAGGTTATAGTTGAGATTAAGTTTAGAGATGGGGATAAATTGGTCTAAGTGAAGTTCTGATTAAAGATTAAGTCAAGGTTCTAGTTTTGCAATAACAATTCTCAATCCCTTACCTTACACTTAAGATGTCACCCATGTCACACTTAACATTCTTTTCAACACGGATAATATACATCCCCTTACAGCCCTACCACAAGTAACCATTTTCAATTTAATCTTGTGAAACTAAAGTGGAATATAGGAGCACCCATTCCAAGAAGGGCATCTCACTCAATGTTCAAATAATATTGTTCATTCCCTTACATCCATACCTAAAAAATAGACTTCCTTTCAAGTTAATTGTGTGAAACTGAAGTGGAAGATAAAGTGACCCATTCCAAGAAGCTCATCTCACTTCAAAAATTTCTCGAGATTTCCAAGAATTTGTAACGATATTAAGGTGCTATGCATTGTCTCCTTTATCACCTCATTACATTTAGTCAATTGTTTTTTAAATTTAAATTTATTCATTAATTTCAAAAAAAATATTATATAAATTATATATAGTTGTTTTTATTTTGATTTATGTTTTAGAATTTTATTTTATTTATATTAATATATTAATTAGTTTTATATAAAATATTTTTTAGTTTTTTATATAACATTGATATTACAAAATATTGTAACAAATTTTATTTAATTAAATTTTCATGTATTTTTTATCATTAATAATAATAAAATAATTTAAAATAAAATTATAATTTTATTATTTTTTATCATTTTTTAATTTTAATAAAGTACTATTTAAATTATATAATGTACCAATTCTAAAAACTTAATAATTTTTGTGTTTTATTATAAGAATAAAACTCTCGGATGAGAGTTTTCAAAACTCTCATACGAGAGTTTTCAAAACTCTCGTCCTAGAGTTTTCAAAACTCTCGTCCGAGAGTTTCATCGAGTAAACTCTCGGGCGCAAACTCTCGTCCGAGAGTCTTTTAAACTTTCGGCCAAGAGTTTGGCCGTGCGTTTAAATGTAACTTTAGGCGGGTTAAACTCTCGGTCGAGAGTTTTATAAATTTCTCGTCCGAGACATTATCTCGGCCGAGAGTTTCTGGTCAACGAAAAACACAGAAAATTTTGCAGTTTTCAGGAACCTGCAACTTTGGAGGGGCAGAACACCTACAAAAACAAAATGTTATATGTCGGACAAAGTACCATTAGATTCATCTCTGAATCTAGTTTCTGATGATATGAGATTTGTGGAGTTTCATTAAAAAATTCAAATTTTTATTAATTTTTTACTAAACTGTGTCACTGTGGAATTTCATTGTTCGAAAAATTGCACTGAATGAAAATTCAATAAATTTCAATTGAGGACACCAAAAAATTCAAAAAAATCATACTGCACTTCCTCTCCCTGTCTACTTCAAAAGGGTACTCTCATTTTTCTTATTGACGATCACATTGAAAAGAAAATCAAAGGATGATAAAATGTACTGAAACATCACTATTTTTTTGTCTTTGTCCTTTTCAAAAAATAATAAAAAATAGTGATTTAATTCGAAAATTACCGAAAAATAGTCTGTGCACTAGTGCAATATATGCATATTATGATGCTATGGTTTTTTTCCAAAAAATGAATAACCTTCCCTAAAAAAAGTAAAAGATTATAAAGTGACTATTTATGTTTGCCTGAAAAGTTCAAGTATATGCAGTTAGTAAACAAGAAATTTACCCCTCTATATGTCAATCTTTTTTTTGTTTTTAAATATGGGTATGGAGGTAAGACAAATCTCTACAATTCTTGTTTTTATGTCAAAGCATAATTTGCAATAAAAATATGAGTTTAGTGGAGTTGAAGTTGAAAAACATAGAAAATTACAATTTTCAACGTCAAAAAAGGGCAAAAAGTGTTTCCCAACTTCACATTTTCACCCTTTAGGAGGGGTGGAAGTCGGCTTAGGGACGAGCCAACCTTCATCTAGTGCAGGAGGGTGTTCATTTGTGAGTATCCCAGATGACGTGTTGAGGGAGATTGAGCGAGGTGAGCTTATTAAGTATGCATTCTCATGTAGAGACCTCTATGAGCGATCCAGGACAGTAAAAATGCACACCATGGGCGAGGTATGTACAAACAGGTTTTGATCTAACATGTTTTTTTGGTGTATATACATTTAGTCTCAAAAAATTGACGCCAATATATTTATTTAACTTATGCAGTTTACAACATTCCTAGAATAACATTGCCTTTCCCCTGGTGCTCATTCTATAGATCGTGGACATGATCATGTACAGGTGCCATAGTCGTTACTCATTACTATCTATCTATATTTTTGTATGTCAAATTGAAATTGAATTTATGTCACATAAATTTATATGGTATGAGTCTTAACATTATGGAATTTTCAGGTTAGCGCTACACATGAAGGGCTGCCTGAAGAGATTATTCCTTCTTAGGTTCCAGTCGTGACACAGGTATCGATACTTTTGTTAAGCATATTTATAGTGTTTATTATATTTCTTTTCGCAAACTTGACTTTTAACTTTGGTTTCTAATTTTCAGGCTACAGAGGATATTGACATGATGCAGACTGAGCCTCAAGGAGATCGTGTATTCTCTGGGTCAGAGAGTCTACATTAAACCATGGTAACCTCTTACCCTTTCTTCATTGGTATCATTGCCACATTATAAACATGCTATCTAGTGAATTTATAGACAATTGAGAGGTTCCTTTATGTATCTAGTGAATGCTAAAACTAATATTTAATTTTCATTAATTTAACTTTGAGCCATAGTCAATTCACTAGGTTACTAACAATATAGGTAACTGGTCAAACCGACCAGTCAACATGCCCATCGGTCAAACCAGTCGGTCAAATCCTAGAACACCAGGAAGACACTACCCCTATTGAAACATAAGAACTAGTATGACTCTTTAACGACCAATATGGGATAAGTATTGGCATAATGTATCAAGTAGAGTGCAATGTTTAGTAATAAGAAAGGATATGGTTCTCTCAGCATGTCTTTCCAGAACAACACAAGTTTAATTTTGGAAAAAAGACCAAACATCCTATGTTCAGTCACCGAACTGGCCGAGTCAGTGAACGAATCGGCCGGTTCAGTCACAAACTTCTACCGAGTCAGTCCGACCGGGGGTTTGGCTCGGTTGGCTCGGTCGATTCAGAGCCGACCCGACTGATTTTCGGAACCCCTCAAGAAACAAATTTGAAGTCTAATATCTCACAATTGGAACAAAAAAATGTATTATTTCTGGAATTGAAAAATGAAGCTTATGTGACATACCTTAATCTATCTGAAGCAAGATATACATTCTGAGACTATATGACTGGGATATAAGATTCCATGGATATTCTAATAATAGCTCAGTTGGAAGTATGAAGAATGCACATCTAGTGTTATATTACTTGATTCTGTTACTTTGGGAGCATTATTGAATCTAAAAACATGGCTTTTTATTGTGAAGCCTATTGGTTGTTGAAGCTCTTTGAGCATGTGCTGGTGTAGTAGAGGGTTTTTTACCATCATCATCAAATTGTTGTACATACACATGAACAATATTATCTCAAAGTTGGGCATCACTAGATTCTGGAAGGAGAAGCATTGCTAGGTGGTACACTTCAAGATGAAGTACCAAGAATGATGACCTCATCTGGTAAGGGAAGGATGGAATAAACATCCAAAGGATAGGATGTACTAGATGCTGAAGTAATCCCTTTAGTCCTGACTCCCCATAAACTATTCAATAACTACAAAGGATGAAATTAGGATTTTGACATTTGTATAGGTGGACCAACACAAGATGGAGATGTGGAAAGGTTTACTAAAAATAGCTGTAATTCATCAACAAGCAACCCAAAAATAGAAGAAGAGGCATGTTCCATGGATACATGCTGAGAGTCATCACCAAAGAGGAGCTATAAAAGAGATCCTAGTAGTCACCATGAAAAAGCTCATCAAATATAGTACCGTGATGCTTAGCCACTTGGTGCGAGGGAGGGTCATAAAGAGTATAGTAGCAAACCAAAGTCCTATGAGGAGTCTAATGGACAGGTTATATATCATGTATTTCATGATACAAGTGGGTCCATGCACTTGATCTAAAGAACCTAAAATGTGAGATAGAGGACTTCCACTCATGCAACCAATAAGTTTTTGACCTTAATTTTGCATCAAGGAATAATTTGGTCTCGTCATGGAGAAAATATAATGTACAAAAAATTTAACATTTTAGATCATCACATCATTTTAATTACCATGGGGAGAGCACTGTTATTTCTGATGTAGAGAGCCTTGAATGTAGTGAGTTACGAATTTACCAATTAGATATTTGATAATATCATAGTATGAAATATTTTATAATATCACAGTTTGAAATTTGGATGGACAGTTATATTCAATAGTTCGGATGTCATTTCTAGAAGAGGCTCGGATAAGGATACACATAATCTAAGTGTAATTGTAGAGATTACAATTCAAACTGGAGCAGAGAACTTAGGAAAATTTTTGGTGATTCCACAGTGACATTCCCTCATTGTCTTGGTACTATATCACAGTTTAAGGATCTCGGCGTAATTCCGTGCCACCACAGTTCATTGATATCACAGTTTGGTTATTATCTAAGTCATGATGATTCTACAGTCTTGGTGCCATGATGCTCATAGATCTCAGTTCTATCAAAGTCATGATGTTTCTGCAATATTAGTGCTATCCCAAGGATAAGATCTCAGTGCTATATCAGTTCTATCCCAAGGATAAGATCTGGATGCTATTTTAGTGCTATCCCAAGGATGAGTAGCTTGGTCATATTTTAGCCTTTTCTATATTTTCTAGTCACAATGATGAGCTCAGAGCTTCTAGACTATGTCTTTTGGGGTCCCATTACTGCTGCCAATAATCTCAACCTGTGTGCAATTGCTAAGTCATATTCCCTTTGGGACTATGGAAAAGTTTAAAAACATAGACGAACTTTGAGAGCACATCATCCTCATAACATGACACATACTGATTCATGTATCTTGGAAAATGTTTACTATTATGATTAATACGTGTCTTTAGACCTTTGATAGAAGCCGTTTTCTTTGGCCTGGAAATAGACTAAAAGGAGAAGAGAGTTGTGATGTGAGCAAGAGACTCTAAGAATATGGAGGGGTGATGATTCAACCCCAAGAGATAGCATACATCACACAGAGCTATAGAAACCCCAATATATGTAGAAATTTTAGTGGTAGTGTTTAGGACAAACATAATGTTTGGAGTGAGGAGAAATAGAATTAAAATCATTGCATACCTAGGATCCCTTAAACTACTAAGCTCTGGAGGTGGAATGCCTCGAAAGATACAAATAACTTCAAGTGTGAGTTGGATGAGAGGATGGAGAAGAACTTGCTGAAACTAGATACCAACAACCTTGAGAACTAGAATGCAAAGGGAGAGGATGAAATATACAATATGGGTCATTGAAATAAACTAATTATGGCTATTTTCTTGCCTACCCTTCAGGTTGATAGTCCACCAGTATCAATTAGAAATCCACTTAAGTAAGTTTTAGAATAGTGGTCAATTTCATGTATCATATATCCTATTGTGAAATCAAACGAGAGACCTATGGGCTAGATACAATTTCTAGCAGAAATATGACCATACTCCACCTCAAACCTGGATGTATGACATAGTTCCCTCCTTAATTTTCAAATCCATGGGCCTAAGTTTGGAATTATGAGGATCCATGTGTAAAAGTTGATTTGATTAGGTGTATCTAATCTGCCAAATTATTTAAGGACCTGCATCTATATCCAACCCCTGTTACATGCACTTGCACACATAAACAAGAATAAGCACAAGAACTAGCATGTCATTGGAAAGGCTTGAAGTATGTTGAGTATATATTAACTACTCACATGTGGCTTTGAAGGGAGATTCTACAAAATGTGGCTCTCAAGGGATATGTTGGTCTATCTAAATGTGAAATTAGTGCAAGAAAACTCTAAATTGTATGGAAAAGGCCTTCAAGGTGTGAGGTAACACTAATTTGGTGTACCCTATGGACTCAACTAGCCCATCCCATCACTACATTAGATTTATAAGTCTAAGTATGTGATGTTTGGAATACAACATGGCTCTTTGGGCTGATACCATGTGGATAAAATCATGTTCTATAAATCTTACATAAATTATTTTGCTTATGTTTCAATAAGGAAGATAAGGAACATCCAGTAAAAATTTGCATAGGGGTGGTTTGTAAATATCAAGGTTAATGAGTTGAAGTAATGAAGAGGCTCTTGTAGACCAACAAGAATCGACCTTGTTTTTTTCTAGCTCCACAAATAAGTTGAGGATAAAATATGGATATCTAAGAAGACAATTTTGTCAGTTTCCCATCCATCTGATCCGGTGTATCATAATCATGGATATGAAAGGTCATTGATGTAATGAGTGGGTTTATGCTAATTTTTGCAATAATGATAAGGTTAGATGTTTATTTCTTGGCATGAAGATGTTTGGATAACTTTTTGACATAATATATCTGTATCCTATTTCATTATACTCCCATATGGTATGTTCCCCAAACTTCATAACCATATAAAAGGGTAGGTTTGATTGAAAAGTGAAAACATGAAACATGCAAGTCTTGAAATTGAAGCTAAAATACATTTCTTTTCAAGGGTGGTAAGAGTCATATACCCATTTATTTTAAGCAATGGTAAGAATTATGAACTTACACTCACTATGTCAATGGTGACTTGTTCCTCCCCTATGTAGGATGTTGCTAAAGGAGAAACTGTTATTAAGGAGAAAGACCAAGAAAAACTTATCAGTATGGAGAATGTGAGTTTCTTCTAAAAATTATTTGTGTGGATGATTTATCAAATTGGAAAATTTATTTTAAGCATTGTAGCATCATGCATTTATTGTATTCCAATGTGAAATAATATTAATAGTATAATACTTTACCTTGCTTACTGTTAATCAATGCAAGCACTTTGTCCAGGATCCAACAGTTCCAGTTCCTTATTCTTACTTTAGTATCATGCTCTTTATTGTAATTATCTTGTGATTTCAGATACTGTTTTATTTTTAAATTTTTGATGGGATTCCATAATAATATTGTTGTTATTGCAGGAGGAGATCCAAAAGCTCATTGACGATCACAAGGCCACGCTAGAAGCAAGGAAAATTAAGTTTGAAGCTGAGATTGAACAACGACAATCTTTATGCAAAGAAAGAGAGGACGCTTTAAGATTGTTTGAGCAGATTAAGAAATTGAAAACAGAGTTAAATGTGACAGAAGGTCATTTAAAACAAATTGCAGATAAAGATGGAAGTCATTCTCCCAGGCCTGCAGATGCTTTGGGCTTTTCTTATGAGGCAGTAGGAAAAAATATTTTTGGGACACCAGTAGATACATCTGTGAAGGTCAATCCTGAACCCTCTTCTGGAAGAACAGATGCAAGTTCTTCGAAAACTAGTCGTCTGTCATGGTTGCAGAAATGTGCTTCAAAGATTTTTAACCAGTCGCCTTCACTAGGAAAAGTGGGTGATTCTACTGTTGGGAAGGAAGAAACTGACATTGTGGCGATTGGGTGTTCAAAAGTGGTGATCCAGCTCGCAGGGCTCAAGAAATTGTACAGGCTGTAACTCACTATAATGACTCTCACGTTCTGGTTGAGGTTAGTTGTGATTTGGGAGAAGCCATGGTCGGAATCAATTTCAGTGATGAAAAAGTGGAGCGATATGCAGAGAGATCATAGTAAAATCATGTAGAATAGTTAAAGATGATGTTTAGAGTAGAAGCTTGGTTTCTGATGGATTTTTTTATATTTATGGAAGTACAACATGAACCTCATTATTTAGCTTTCTAGAAATTGTTGATAATAGATATCACTGTTAGAAATGAATTTTGAATTGCAACAAATTGTAACCAATGATGTGTGTTTTCTAATAATGATGGCTTTTTAGAGTTAATATGTGATTGGTTCGCTGTATCTCCTTTACTGCAGTTTCTTATTTCTATTACCAATACCCTTCTTTTTAAGACTGAGATAGTCATACCTGTATTTCAGGTACTTTTTATTATTCAATTAGAGGAATGATGGTCTTCATATATAGCTTTTAGTTCTATTTAAAATTATGAATACATGATGGATGTCTTAGATACTATTAGACTTGATAGAACTGGTTCTGTAGACTCGTCTTCTTCACTGAGTGTTCTATAATTATTTTTATTTTACTGCTTATATCATCACAAGTTCTTTCAAAAAGTTCAAACCCAAAAAGATGAGACAATAATTGATATTTGATTTATATTGCATTTTATTTGTTTCCAGGTCACGTAACACTATACAGTATGCAATAAGTTCAATATAAATTGTCAAAAAATCAGCATGGAACGTTCAAGACTGTAAACATCTATCTGCATTGAAATCTAAATTTGTTTGACAAGATACAAGCGGAGGATGCATTTTTTGAATATTTACTTATAATAAGGACATAAATATCTACTAAGAATGACATAAATGTGTACAACACAGAGTAACATGATACTTCTCTACTCCAAAGCCTGTTAATCACAACTGCTCATCGAAATAGAAAATTATCTACCACATGGTGCCCACCCACATTCCTTGGCTGTAGCAAAGCTCTCATACTACAGCTTGCTCAGAATCAAGGTGAACTTTGTAAATGCCTTTCAGAAGAAAGATCAGGCTTTTTATAAATATTCCCTGTATTTTTCGTATGTGATTTTTCTTGCTGCTCCGCTATGAATAAAATAAGTCTTGCGATGATGAAGTCAACCTAGAAAAACAAGATGACTATCAGTATAGATGTCATTTTCTTGACATTTAGAAAGTAGAAGCACAGTAAGATCTTAGAATAGTGCAAGAAGAGCTTCATGCACACCTCAATGCACATCATATAATCTTATTTAGAAGAGAAATTTTCTCCTAGCTTGAGAAAATTTCCACAGCATATATATCTTGTGGCATCCATTATCTGTATCTGGCTTAGAAGGAGAAACAAAAATGCGCCCACTCTGTAACTAGTTTCCATGTCTGAATCATAAACACAAGTGTATTTATCATTCTCGTCTGGGACCACCTTAGTATGCAATGAATTAAGGACGTAATGATGGTCAATGAATTGTGAATGAATAGAGGGAGTGGTTTTATTTTTCATCGTCTTCTTGAAAACACTGATCCATTTGGTACATATTATTTCAAAGAACTTCGCTTGTTAATTATAATATTATCAGTCTCACTCAACTCAGATAAGAATATCAAAGCCTCTGCACTCAGAGATCTGGGCCTTGTATTGGGAAAATAAAATCTTTTTTTGGGTGATGTTGATTGCTTGCAACCAAGGATGCCCCTGTATCAGAGATCCTTCGTTAAAAAACATAAACCTTTTGCTCATGTGTGCTGAACGACAAACTCATGAAGGGAGGATTACAGAGTGTAGCTCATCCTTCTGAAAATCTGACACAGACCAATCCTTTTGTACTTGGGCTTATTTTCTCGGGAATCTGCCCTTCTCGGTGCACCATTACAGTATTTCATTCTTTGGGAAATTTCGGTGTCCTCCAATAAGCTGACTTCTTGTCACTGTCATTACTCTATTATAGCTTCATTCTAATTTGTTCACGAGTTTCCTTCAGGCTTTTTGTAAAACTGTGAGCATTGCACTCTTTTTATTCTTTTGTTTCTGACAATTTGACCTAATCAACACCTTTTAGAGCCCCACCATAAAGTTACTCCCTAATATGAACAGTGAAGTTATATATATATATATATATATGAAAACATGTTTCTCCTAGATGAATTTTGAAGGAATTTCAAGCTCCAACATCACTTTCAAAGTCACAAATGTAAAAATGAAACAAGAATAGACATCAAAGCTTACCATAGAAAATACAAACTTGTATCTTCCAACCTTCTCAAACATTTCATTTAGTTTTGATCCTTCCATACGAAAATTATACAAACCATGAATTCCGTTACGGGAACAAGCCTTTGTCTGCATGTTGAATTTCACATCACCAGCGGGTGAAGGGTCTTGAGCAGAGTCATCTTGAGGGATAACGAAAATATCCATCTTCATTTCCATGTTATCCTTCACAAATGATTTCTGATCCAAGTCATTTGAGCTCTTACTCATATTATCTGCTTTAAAAGCATGTGGCCTTATAACTGCAATAATCTCCTTTGGTAAGACATATCCTGCTTGCACGGTTTCTCCTTTGGGAAATCCCTGAATCATACAAGACACAGGTACCACTGATATAAGTGATGCTTGAAAAGCTAAGATATATTTGCATGCAATAATATAATTGCTGAGATACTGAACGGATCTTTTATCCACTGCATAGCCTTTGTGAATATGTAGGTGTTGGAAGCTGTCCAACAAATTATAACCAAATATGATTTACATGAACTATGACAGCCGACAAAATACCAAGCTACAGTGGTTTAGATACAAATGGAAGAAAAATAAATGGTTTAGAAATTTGACAAACAATATGCAATTGCGAGGGATGAATGGCTGAATCAAGCCACAAGTCGATTATCTGTTGAGAAGGTTCGTGCAATTCGTATCACACAGAGGCGGAGTGAGTATGTTATAAGTGGTGCGAGAGTTTAAATTAAGCCTACGTAGAATGAAATTAAACTGAATTTGATGGCGCAGTTGGAATGGAGGAATGGAACCTTGAGCAAGAGTTATTCGAAACCGTGAGGCGGCTGAGAGACCCCAAACCAACCAGCGATATTCGCATTATTTATAAGTGGTAAGTTGTAAATAGAAAAAAAACGCGATATCATTAAGCTGTCGACACGTTACACCTGGCGGTTTTGAAATACTGCCCATTTCACGTTTTATTTGTGTGTTAAAGCTCAGGTTGAAAAAAAACGTGATTGGCGTTCGATTTGAAGGGCGAAGGATCTAAGGGCATTTGCAACAGCAAGTTATGTGTTTGTTAACGGAAATATGGTGGGCGTTTATTCCATTGCGAATTATTTATATAATTTGAAATATGATTATGTGGGCCCGAATGTAAGAAAATAATGAATTTTATTTTACTTTAATATAGTCTTGGATGTGGACCTTTTCTTCCATACAAATACCAGCATTAAATATAATGATAATGGTTATAACATTTGTGCTTTTATCCCCACCACCATATTTTTATTATCATCGGAGTTTGGTGTCCTCTCAATTTCCCTCGTAACATTAGTTTCCATTCAAATTCTGATTTCTCCTTCAGCATTCTTTTCTTACATTGACGAGGAGGATCCACATCACAATAAACAATGGTTTACATTGAAAATCAATCTAAAGTCTGAGTTTCTCATTATGGGTTGATTTGAATTTCTCTCAAGAAATTAATAAAGAAATCAAAATAAAAAATATTAATTTCTTTAATTTTCTTTATTTCTATTACTTAATTTTAAAGAGTATTTAAAAGATATTTTCCTATAAAAACCAAAGAGATTGGATCTTGAAAAAATTAAATGTTTGTAAGATTATGAAAAAAAATCCAACTCAACCACAAAAGTGTTGGGTTCATACTTGGATATTGGATAACAACTCACTCAATCTTATCTTATTGAGAGGGGCAATCTCAATCAAACCTATATTATTGAGAGGGGTAATAAAAAAATTCGTGGAGACTTTGCATCTTCTTGCAAATGGATATATCTTGCATCTAGATTATGATTATGAAAACATTATGATCGTATTTAAAAAATTAAAAATTAATGCAGATTTAGAAAGAAGAAGGGTCGAAATGGTAAAATTATGGTAACATAATGCTCTAATTCTCAAACTCTTATTAAAATGAATTAGAATTATTATTAGAATACATTAAAACTAATATTTTTCACTCATTTGGCCATGTAATATGGACACATTGAAAACAAGGGAAAAATAAGAAGTAGAGAGGGATCTAGCTTTTTTTTGTCCTTAACGCATAAAAAAACTTATGAGAAATGAATGCCTACTACACATATTAGAATTTTGTGCACTTTGTGAAGAAATACATCTAATTAAAAAGTGTACTTATTTTCCAACTATTAAATATGTTTACTATAGGGTTAAATAAAATGCGAAATAATTATGTTTCATCAAAAAATGAGAAAAGGTTTTCCTAATTTATTTCAATCACTTATGCCCTACACTCCTCTTCAATACTTTGGTGAATATAAATCACAAATAAATTCTCAACCTTGATATTCATAATCCACCTACTTGACCCATGGAAAATTAGTGGCAATATCAAAATGAACCCCACTATTTCAATCCCTCCTACAAATAATTTTCATCCCAAACTCCAATGCAAAAGTATAAATTGACTAACCCCCCACAAGGGTGAATATCTCCAAACCAACACTGACAAACATTTCTTCTCCCTCTGCCTAAACAAACAAATGTTTCCGTAGGAATTATTCGACAACCACCAAAAATTTGCAATTTCCTCTTTAATCGGCCCCTAATCGAAACAATAGGTAGATCCAACCAATGTATAACTATGATATGAAAAATAAATTTTATTCTATAAATATTCTAGAGACCAATATTAGATCAAGGTGTTAAATATCCTCCTCTTACTACCATACCTATACAATCCATAAGTTATAAGAATCACCACAAGAAAAAACTATCTCTTAACCAATTCCACTAACTCTAGAGAGACTAGACACTAAGAAGGCCTACACAAACAAGAACAAGTTATTTCTTAATCAATTACACCAGCTCTTGAATTACTAGACACCAAGAAGGCCTACACATCTTGTGCAAAAAATAACCTCCTACTAGAACTCATGAATGTATATCTCAAAATTCCTCTCATTCAAGCCATTAGGAGCGTTACTGTATACAATGAATCCATCAAAGAGCAATTCCTCAAGAAGCCAAGAAGAATGGAGTCCCCTATAGTCAACGTGATAAGAAAAATATTTAGAGTGAGACAACCATATAGTAGATATCTACATAAAAAATAGTCTCAAAGAATCCTAACAAACCTAACAAAGAATCATGTATAATGCACAGCTAAGAAAACAAGTATACACCTTTCCCGACGAGATCAAATCCAGGGGAAGAGATCTGGAACTCCCAAGTTTGAAGCTTGCATTTCCATTGGTGCATAAAAATTTGCTACCCTCCACTTCAGGACATTCCATTGGCCTGTACATTAAAAATTTTTAATATATCATAAAGCTTATGCTTAAATTGCTACATTGTATAATAGAGTGAGACAAAACTAGGGATCAAGAGAATAGGAACCTGCAGATCATACAAACTTCACCTATAATGACACAATAACAACTCTATATGTTTCAGATAATAAGAATAGAGGGGCTTTCATAAGCTTGTATTCTAAGTATAATAGCCACCTTCCCAAGCATAAAACATTTAGATACCATCTACAAATATTCAGCAAAATAGAATCAAATTTACGATATTATTTGCTACCTGGATCACCATCGAGTCCCTCACACAAGATATACTCCAAAGTTGCATATAGATCTTTCCGTGGATCAGCAGCTCCTTTAAGGATCTTGATTTTTTGAGAAGCCTTCCAAAGATAGCCTTTCCTCTTTATCTGGGTAAGAACTCGTATAACTTGAACAGTAAAAGCAACACAAATTAGTCAGAGATCCACTGCTCATAATTTCTACAACCATTATATTAGAATCTAACAAAGTTAAATGATTTCTTCCCCAAGCTTTCCATGGATGCTCCTTTCTTATCTCAATTAGAATCCATACTTCCCATGTAAACATTTTCTAAAACTTTTGATTAAAACATTTAATAAAACTCTCGGTTGAGCGTAGAGGCACTCGAGAAAGATGTGGACCAAATTTTCCTTTTGTTGTTGACAGAGTGGGCACTGAGAGGGGCTGTGGAAGCGACGACTTTGCAGGTTTTCAGCTATGAGGATACTGCTGTGCACCACCTTCCAGGTGACCACGTCAATATTCAGAATGCTTTTAACCTGCCAAATCCATTTCCAAATCGCAGGGTTGTAGGGGACAGTGGGAATGGCCTTAAGGCACCTGATGAAAGGAGTTCGGGTCAGGTCGTTTCGTTTGAGGGCGCTCGTATAAGGTTTGCTAAGTTGTGTCTGCACAGGTGCCTTGTGCACGTTCGTGCGAGCCGTTTTCCATTTTTTCCCTTGTGCGTTCGTTCGGTCGGGCGGAGGGCGTCATGCCTTGGGAGGGTGCCCGATGAAATGAGTTTGGGTCGGGTCATTTCGTTTGAGGGCACCCGTATAAGGTTTGCTAAGTTGTGTCCGCACAGGTGCCTTGTGGACGTTCGTGCGAGCCGTTTCCCGTTTTTTCCCTTGTGCATTCATTCGGTCGGGCGGAGGGCGTCGCGCCTTGGGAGGGCGCTCGATGAAACGAGTTCGGGTCGGGTCGTTTCATTTGAGGGCACCCATATAAGGTTTGCTAAGTTGTGTCCGCACAAGTGCCTTGTGCACGTTCGTGCGAGCCGTTTCCCGTTATTTTCCCTTGTGCGTTTGTTCGGTCGGGCGGAGGGCGTCGCGCCTTGGGAGGGCGCCCGTATAAGGTTTGCTAAGTTGTGATTGCATGGGTGCCTTGTGCACGTTCGTGCGAGCCGTTTGTCATTTTTTCCCTTGTGCGTTCGTTCAGTCGGGCGGAGGGCATCGCGCCTTGGGAGGGCGCTCGATGAAAAAAAAGGGCGAGTTAAGATCATCTAGGAATAAACATGATGGACACGTTAAATCACCATGGACACATTAAATCACCATTAAATCCATTATTATATATATACATTTAACAGAATATTCATTCATCACCATCATATCCATGCAAAAAAGGGGCGAGTTAAGATCACCTAGGAGAAAACATGATGGACACATTAAATCACCATTAAATCCATTATTATATATGTACATTAAATAACTAAATATTCATTCATCACCATCATATCCATGTGCAAAATAAGGGGCGAGTTAATATCATCTAGGAGTAAACATGATGGACACATTAAATCACGATGGACACATTAAATCCATTATTATATATGTATACATTTAACTAAATATATTCATTCATGATCACCATCATATCCATGCAAAAAAAGGGGCGAGTTAAGATCATCTAGGAGTAAACATGATGGACACATTAAATCACCATGGACACATTAAATCACCATATATTAATTATCTAGCAAAGCACCCTAATCCAGTAGATCATAATATATTGTTCATACCAAGACACATCTAAGCATCCACATGTCAATTTATTTGAAAGCAATCCACAATATTGTCTTAAGCTATATAAAGTCCAATGCATTGTAGAAATTATATGTTCTAACCCTAGAATCAAAGTTCATTGTTCATCTTGAACAATGTGTTCCACTCATATGAAATGTGCTAGTGGCAAATTTTCCAGAATGGCATCATGATCATCTATCGATAACCTCCATTGTCGCTATTTTTTCTACTCTTCACTTGTTTCAACTGCAGTCGAGTTGCTATGACCAAGTGACTATATTGGGCATAAATAACCTCTAGCTAGTAATCTTGAAAAATAATATGATCTTTACATTTATTTAGTTCTTCAAATAAATGTCCCATTAACACCATTGAACCGATTGGGTATGTATAATTTGATGGATCATTATACTCTTGCAACAACATGGATTTAGACATAGTGCATTGTAATAAATAATAATGTACTTTTTCTTGACTATTTTTTGGTGCAATGACAACGAAGACATCACCTTCTCTAACCATATCAGAGACACGATAATAATCATTGTCAATCACAGCCACTTCATTCTCCATTTCCTTGTCACTCACATTTCCAAATGGGGGCAATGGTGTCAATTGTTCGTGTTTCCATGGTTGAACAAATTTCTTAATTTGGTTTTCACATTCATCGATGGACTCTGTCTGATCAATACATGCATAACAAAAGCAAGAGCACTTTCGTTTCTCAATGCAATGTATATTTGTCATGTTCTTACTCCTAATTGAGTGTAAACTTCTTGTTTTAGGGATTCCAATGCAATTAAATGGCAATGATCTATCAACATCACCCATTGCAATATTCCAAAAGTAACTGCTTGAGAAAAACACACACATATGTATGAGTCAAATTTTGAACAATATTAAATATTTTTTTGATAACAAAATACGTGCACATATATGTATACACACACACACATATATATATCTAGACATGTATAATATATTGTTAGTTAAATGTGTACGCCTACCTGTGCACATCAGCCATCCTTGGGTTCGATACATGACTTAAATTGTCCTTGCACCAATTAACAACATCTAAAGAATTTGCAAGTCGGGAAGCTGAGTGATTCAATTGATACCTCCTAAGTGCACGTTTTACGCATGCCCCAACACCATCATGCTCTCCTTTTCCATGCCATGTCTCAAAGAAACTCCATGTACGTCGAATGTTGGTTGTCTTATGAAGACGAGACAACCAAAAGAACGATCTTGCTGATTTAAATTGACCAACACAACCATCTGACCATACTCAATGTTCTTTAAAAGTGACTCTTCGTTTCAACAATTCATTATAAATAACATTAAAACAATGCTGAACAGAACATGTGTCATGTGTTTGATCATCACTAATGTAGAAATGGTACTCCTCAATCACCTCACGATTATTTTCATCGCTATCAAAACCGTCGATAGCAAGCTCTGCCTGTCTATACAAAATATGCACAAATATAGATACTTGGTTTGAATGATAATGCTCACTTTGTATCTCCTTTTGTGGACTAAACGTGTAATTCTTAGCGAAATCAACCACTGATAATATTGTTCCTTTTGGGAACACCTCACGTGATTGCTTGAACTGTAAATCCTGCCATCATGCTATATGACAATGCTTAATATATTTTTATATTTGCACCCTGAACTTCTCCATAAAAAATGTCACTGGAATCTCGTCGTCAAGTAAAGTGATCTTTTTTGATGTTGTGCTTGAATCTGCAACAGGAGTGTAAGTAACATATTCATATCACTTACAATTCAGACTGAGATTTGACAGTTTGGGATCGTTAGGATCAATGGGATGCTTTTCAACGTAGAGTGCCAAATGAGAACATTTGTCGCATTTTCTTCCACCAACACATTCCTTTTTATAAAATAATTCATTATTCTCTATTGGACATAATATCTTTGATAAAAATTCACGAAAACTTGAAGGAGGAGGGTCATTTGACCAATATTTTATGCCAAAATTTACAAATGTCTCATAAAATAATTGGAATTCTACATGGTATCGATAACAACATGTGTCTCGAACAGTGATAGGCCTAACATACCATGGTTTAAGCTTCACAAATGTGCTAAGGGAAATCTTCACATCAGTATTACTCTCCATAAAGTTCTCGAATAATTCTACTTGACTGACCTGTGCTATATGTTTGGAATGAGATTCATAAACTCCCTTAGATGTACGGCGTCGCAGTTGATCCTTTTCATTTGGCGATACACGAGAATTCGAATCCCAAAAATCTTTTACCCTATCCCTCACACCATCAGGAAGTCTATCATGATATGAACACCTGTAGATATTAGCCCAACATGCAAGTTCATCATTCTCATCTATTTGAGTTCTAAATTTTGTATGCCTCCATAAACTTTTTCTTGATGTTTTAAACAATTTTGAAGTTGCTGACATCAACCGAATTGATGAAGTTCCTTTCGCGACTGCACCTGTTAAAAGTGCTCTACGAGCATTCTTTTCAACTTCAGATCGCCCTTTGGCTAGTGTGCCAAGCGCCGACGTCACATTTTTTGTTACCATTTCATTTGCTACAACCTCTTTTTCACTTTTAATGCCCAATAATTCCACACCATTTTTGAGAGATTTGTGCTTTATAAATCCACGTAACAGTTGAGCTTGTGCTATGATAGATTTACTTTCAAAAGTATGTTTCAATCCAGAATTTACTTTATCTCGAACTGTCCTTTCAGCCATTGGTGGTCTCAATTCTTCAATTTTAGTTGGATCCATATTTTCTAAAAACTTGTAGTTGTATACAACATTCTTGGAACTTCCAATTAATTGCAGTGAAATTCGACGTGTGGTAGTATCTTCTTGTGGTTCTAATGTTGTCCCTGCATAAAAAACAATATTAAAACTTCTAATTTGAAATTGACATATACATATTTTTAATTTTAAAACTACTTTTAACTACAATGTTTAAAAAAAAAATACAAAATTCAAATTGAAGAAACTATTGACTCACCAGTGACATCGATATCAATATTCTCTTGGACATTTGTGGTAGTATCTTCTTGTGGTTCTGATGTTGTCCCTACATAAAAAACAATATTAAAACTTCTAATTTGAAATTGACATATACATATTTTTAATTTTAAAACTACTTTGAACTACAATGTTTTTTAAAAAAAATACAAAATTCAAATTGAAGAAACTATTGACTCACCAGTGACATCGATATCAATATTCTCTTGGACATTTGTGGTAGTATCTTCTTGTGGTTATGTTGTTGTCCCTGCATAAAAAACAATATTAAAACTTCTAATTTGAAATTGACATATACATATTTTTAATTTTAAAACTATTTTGAACTACAATGTTTTAAAAAAAAAATACAGTTTATTCAAATTGAAGAAACTATTGACTCACCAGTGACATCAATATCAATATTCTCTTGGACATTTGTGGTAGTATCTTCTTGTGGTTCTGATGTTGTCCTTGCATTAAAAAACAATATTAAAAATTCTAATTTGAAATTGACCTCTATACACATTTTTAATTTTAAAACTATTTTGAACTACAATTTAAAAAAAAAAAATACAAAATTCAAATTGAAGAAACTAAATTGACTCACCAATGACATCGATATCAATATTCTCATTGAAAAGTTCCTCAACATTTCTCATTTCCTCGTCATTGTCATGTACCTCTACTTCTATTTCACGATGCTCTACCTCCACATTTATTTCATGCCTTAATCTTTCCCTTTCCTCTCGCCTTCTTTTTTGTAATATCTCATTTTTATCCGCTGAATCTTTTCTTTTTCGATCATGCCTTGATATGCAATTCCTTTGGTTTCCCATGTTCACAAAATTGGAAATCTAAAATCCAATTCTATTTGGACCAAATACCTAAAAAACATAAAGATTTCAGACTAAGTACTTCTTGCTTTCAATAAGAGAGAAAATTAAAAAAAAAAAATTAAATTCATAAAGACATTTTGCAAAAATACTTCATGCCTTCATAGATTGCAAGATTGCAAAAATACTCCATGTCTCCATAGAGACATTATGCAAAAATACTTCATTCATGCACCCAAAAAAATTTCAAAAAAAAAATTTGCACCCACAAAAACTTTCAAAAAATATTTCGCCAAAAATATTTCGCACCCAAAAAAAACTTGAATTTTTTTTTTTGCCAAAAAAAAAAATTTGTACACAGAAAATATTCGCACCTTTACAGAAAAAGAATTCGGACCTTTGCACCTTCACAATTTTCAGACCCTCGCGCCTTCGCAATTTTCGTTGGTTCGGAATTGTGTGTGAAATTAATCTTTCGGACGAGAGTATTTATATAAAACTATCAACCGAAAGATTGTGTCGGATTTTGATTTAAACATTTTATAAAAATTTTGATTAAAAAATTTAATAAATCTCTCGGCCGAGAGTTTTTTAAACTTTCGGCTGAGAGTTTGGCCACGCGGTTAAATATAACTTTAGGTGGGTTAAACTCTCGGTCGAGAGTTTTAAATTTCTCGGTCGAGAGTTTTATAAATGTCTCGTCCAAGACATTATGTCGGCAGAGAGTTTTTGGTCAACGAAAAACCCAGAAAATTCTGTAGTTTTCAGGAACCTGCAACTTTGGAGGGACGGAACACCTACAAAAACAAAATGTTATATGTCGGACCAAGTACCATTAGATTCATCTCTGAATCTAGTTTCTGATGATGTGAGATTTGTGGAGTTTCATTAAAAAATTCAATTTTTTTATTAATTTTTTACTAAACTGTGTCATTGTGGAATTTCGTTGTTTGAAAAATTGCACTGAATGAAAATTCAATAGCTTTCAAATGACGACACCAAAAAATTCAGAAAAATCATATTGCATTTCCTCTCCCTGTCTACTTCAAAAGGGTACTCTCATTTTTCTTATTGACGATCACATTGAAAAGAAAATCTAGGGATCATAAAATGTACTGAAACATCACTGTTTTTTTGTCTTCGTCCATTTCAAAAAATAATAAAAATAGTGATTTAATCTGAAAATTACCGAAAAATAGTCTGTGCACTAGTGCAATATATGCAGATTATGATGCTATGGTTTTTTTCCAAAAAATGAATAACCTTCCCTAAAAAAGTTAGGGTTCATAAAGTGACTATTTATGTTTGCCTGAAAATTTCAAGTATATGCAGTTAGTAAACAAGAAATTTACCCCTCTATATGTCAATATATATATATTTTTTAAATATGGGTATGGAGGTAAGACAATTCTCTACAATTCTTGTTTTTATGTCAAAGCATTATTTGCAATAAAAATATGATTTTAGTGGAGTTGAAGTTGAAAAAAATAGAAAATTACAATTTTCAACGTCAAAAAAGGGCAAAAAGTGTTTCCCAACTTCACATTTTCACTAATGATCCTTAACACTTGATACTGGTATACTTGGAAAAGCATGTAGTGCAAAGTGTTATATGTAAAATATTATTAGGTCTTTGGTTCAATTATTTGATTAACCCATGTCCACAATAGGGGTAGTGTAGTATACCTAGTGATTATAGTTGTAGAGGAGGAAATCTACCCATGTAGTGACTAGAAACATAATAAAAGAAGACAGAAGAAAGGGAAAAATCAATTAAATAAAATTTAAAGAAAATCAATTATCCAAAAATGAAATGAAAACAAAAATATAAATGGACAAATAATTAAGAATGAAAATAAGAGAATAAAAACATAATTAAAAGATTATATATATATATAATTTTTTTGTTTATTTTTAATTTATGTTTCTTTTCCTTTTCAGTTTTTTTTGTAAGCTTGACAAGACCTTTTTCATTAATTCATTTTCATCAAAAGGAGGTTACAACCAGAGTTAAGTTGTTTAGTGGCCTCAACCTACCCATTGGGAAACTAGGTCTGTTGGCCACCGAACAACAATATATGCCATCCAAAAACAAAATAATTTAAGTTTGTTTAATAGTGCATTTGTCTAGAGTGAATTTATGGAAACCATCTACATCCTAAATAACTATAGTATAGAAACCTAGGTGACATATACATCATAGAAAATTAAACAAAAAAACAAGTACATTCATATCCAAGCAAGCGACTAATCATCAGAGGATTCCACAGGAGTTGGGTCCTTAGCACCAGAGCCCGATAATTCAGGTTGAGGAAGACATAGAATGTGTTTTTCAATGTGGTTGAGACGAATATTCTGCTGTTGAATTTGGAACTAAATAAGTTGGAATTCTTTCTAAATTTCTTGAAAACCTGGATCAATTTTGGTAGAGCCTTCTGGAGCGGTCGTCATAGCCCTGGCCACAATACCTTTCATCAACCATTAGAGGTGAAAATTTTTCTTATATTTGGTGGTGCGACCTCGGGAATGTCTCGGGTCTGAAACTAAGTCATGCTAGACTTCTATCTAAACTTCAACTTCTACCTGCTAATTCAATTCAAAGTTCCCAATTTGAAATCAATTTCTTAACTTGAGCCGGAGTTCCTATATGATAGGCTTGGGTTGCCTCTAGGATGATTGGAGTGTTTGAGTTACAACCACATCCTCGCGGCTGTTGGTCTGAGGATGGGACGTTACTTCCTCGCTTTCCCAACTGCCTACCCTAGCAGCGACCACCTCTACCCAAAGAACTAGCACTGGGGGTTGGGAGAGTCATAGAAATTTTGCACCAAACAACATAGCTAAAACTCGTAAACCACATAGAACGAACCATGAACTCGGACTAAATTGTTTTCTTGGAGTCGAGGTACTTATAGGGGTTGTGAGGACCCAATAAAATATGCCATTAACCTGAGAGACCCAACTGCGTTCAAGTAATAAACCCGCCTAGCCTTCCTTGCAGAAGATAATATACTTACCAGGAGCCTTCGCCCACAACAAAGAACCAAATCCCAACTCGAAATTGTTAATTGTTTAGAGCGGTGAGCCCTTACCATTTGGAGCTTAAGAGCACACCGACTCGTCACATCGCCATTAAAACTTCCCACACACAACATCCATAACCAAGCATGCGAGGACATGGGTTGAGCCACCCTCCTGCCCTTTCATCAACCGGTTTACGCGTGACGGGGATACCAAGAAGATCCATTCCCTTTATCACACCCCGATCGAAGACTTTTCCTTTTCAATTTATTTATAGTTAATTTATAATTTTGATTTATTTATTTTTTGCAAAACTGAGTTTTTTTAATTATTTTTTAATTTCTTTTATTTTTTAATATATAATAATATATATTTAAATTTATTTTGTTTTTTAATATATTATTATATATTAAAAAATAGTTAAAAAAATTCACATGCCCCTTAATATGCAAAAGTAATGGACAACAATTATTGAATGCTTGAACAAATTCATAAATCTAATAATAAAACACATTTGAATAAGATGAAGGGAAGTAACAAAAGTAATTAATTAACTAAATAACCTTGGAGAAAAATAGAGATAGATGCATACATAATTTTGGATGAAACATTAGCGGAAAAATTATCATTTGTTACAAAAGTTAAGAGTTTATTGAAATGTGTTTGTGCAAACTTTATTCCATCTGGCTTATGGGACCAAATAAGGAGGAAAATTACAATGTCTAGTATCTTTATATTCAATAATGTATATACTATATAAATAAAATAAATAAATTTTTTAAAAGATAATTGTTGTAAGAAACTATTTATTTAACTTTAAATTTATATTCATCCTAATTCAATAGCAAATAAATAATCTATGGTAGAATTTATATGTCTAAAAAATCAAATTAATATGAAGTATTGTGTCTTCTTAATGGGGTGGAAAAGAATTTGTATGTAATAAAATATCTAATACAAAAATTTATAATATCTAGTATTAGGAATTTAGCTTATGTGATCCATAAATAGTGTATAAAAACTTTCAGTGAAACTCACATTCAAGCAGTTTTTGTCGACGCGTTTCGAAGCAGCCAATGTGGGTCATCATCATGACAAGATGAGAAATCTAATCTATGACCAAGTTTAAATAGATAAGGAAGCTAGTGGGTCATCATGTTTAAATAGATAAGGAAGCTAGTGGGTCATCATTAGGACAAGATGAGAAATATGATTTATGACCAAGTTTAAATAGATAAGGAAGCTCCAATTAGCAGTTATAAAATAACGCCTAGTTTAATTGAAATAAGAAATTTAATATAAAACAAATTAGCAGATAAATTATTATTATTATTATTATTATATATTTATTTATTATTTTATTTGTTTGTTATTTGTTTAATAATTAAATGATTTCAATATAATATATTATTTTTATATTCTTAATAATAATGATTTAACTTTAAGATTTAGGTTTTTAATAAATTCATATTTATAATATTAAAATAATAATAATAATAATAATAATTAAACTAATAATAAAAATAAATAAATTAGAAAATAACAGAAAGGGAGAAAGACAGAAAGAGAAAGGAAAAGACAGGAGGGAGAATGGACAGAAATAAAACAAACAACTAAGAATGAAGGGTAAGGGATCCAACATCTGCTAATACTTCACCCATCATCCGTGTTAATCCTTGTTAAGGTTGACCGACCTCTTTTCAATTTCTAAGGCCTCCCTCAACTTTTGGTGTTGGAAATGGTCAACACTCACAATAACCTTAGCATCTTCAATGCAAATGTGATGTTTTGTCTTTTCAGCATGCTCTGCTAAGGCAGAGGAGGGAGATCTATTATGTTTTGAGTTAGCGACATGTTAAAATAAAAAATTTAGTTACACACGAGTTTAAATGTGAGTGCAAAAGATTCCTAAAAAAAAATTATATTTTATATTTTTAAGTTATGATTAAATTTGTAAGGACAAAAGAGAAAATTGTTATCGGACATGGTATTATGCATTCAATTTTGTTTGCATATTAGTTACCCCCAACGGTATTATGTATTCAATTTTGTCCACATATTAGGTTGCCTTTGACCCAAAATTTGCACCGCTTATTAATAATTTAACATTGGAAATTCAAATTTTGTTATTTTTATTACTATTTAAATTTATTTATTTGCAATATTATTTGTTAAGGTGTTATTATAGATTGTTTAGTAACTTCCATTTCTATTAGTTATCAATTTTCTGTTTTTAGTTTTGTTTATTTTTATTTTTGCTTTTTTTCCTTTTTCTATTATTTCAATTTTAGGAATTATAGTTTTTGGTCCATATTTTCAATTTAAGATGACTTATTATTATATTAAAAACACAAACACACACACACACACACACACACAAAATAAGCATATATATTAAACAATATATATGTTAATATAAATAATATTAGTTAATCATATTTCTTAATTTTTGGTGATGACATTTAACAATACAATATTTAGGCCGATAGGCCTTCTCTTTTGAAAGAGAACCAGTTTTTCATCGTCAACATTTTTAATATCTCAGTGACACGTGTTCTTTGACAGCTGTTGCCTAACCACTCTTCCGATCTGTTAGCAAAAACCGGGCGCCTCCAGTTTTCGTCCCCGCAAGGCCAGTTTCAGAGGCGATAGTTCACCCACTTGGTTGCATTGACGGCACCGGGCAGAGACAGTCTCCATCGAGCTAGAAGGCCACATACAAATTCAAGAACCACCCATGGCTTCTCTGCAATCGGCTCTTTCAAGGCAACGACAGATCTGGATTACTGCGGTTTCTGCCGGAAATCGGGATGCTCAGAATTAGTTATGGTCGTCATGATTAGACTGACAGCTTTCCACCACTGTATTATAGGTTCTAATGTATTTTCCACAACTGACAATGACATTGCCTGATGGGCGAGAAGAATCTATGATGAAGCGTACGACTCTTATGGCAAACACATCCAACATGCCAGTCGCAGCCAGAGAGGCATCCATTTATACAGGTGATTTATGTAATGAGTGATTTGGTTGTATAAATTCCATATTTGATATCATTTTGTTCCGTAACAAAAATTTGAATTTTTTTTCCTGTTTATTAGATGAAAAATTGGAGGAAATATGCAAATTGAACAGATTTTTCTTATTGGTGGAAGGGATTGCCATATGAACTTCATGGTCAAATGGCTAATGATCTGTGGAGAACATGAAGCTTGTTTTCCATTAGATGCTTACTGTGTAGCTGCTGTTAATGGATATTTTGCTGGTCCTTAGTATAACTTATTCTGCCAAATGATGATATTTCTGTAGGCAGGGCATGAATTTATGGTATTTTTTCTGGGGCAAAAATTGCTACACATTTATACGCAAATAGATTGGCTTTGAAATTAGAGCCCTGGGGGACCTTTTAGAGGGTCTATAATTTGCACCGTGTTTCCAGTAATAGAAGAGTTCATTCATTGTGGATTTTTCCTTTCTCTGGTACTATAAATAACTGTTTTTCGAGTTTTGGAAAATTGCTTACCATGATCTTGAATTAATACTTCACAGGTATCACTTTAGCAGAGTACTTCCTCTAAGCATTTTGTAGGGATCCCTTTTCATTCTAGGTCCTCTTTCCTATTCATTTCTAGCCAATTTCAAGGTTTGACTGCATATTGATTCATTTCCATTTCAAATTTGACTGCATATTGATTCATTTTAGCTGCTGCATATTGATTCTTTTTTATGGTCTTCTCCACTCCAAACTGCAATGCATTGCAGGTGCCAAGTTTTTCGAACGGATGGCATTTTATGGAGTGCACACAAATTTAGTGACTTATCTGACAGAACAACTGAAGCAGAGCAACGCTGTGGCAGCAACTACTTCAACCACCTGGTTAGGCACATGCAATCTCACACCTCTTGTAGGAGCCCTAGTCGCAGATGCATACTTTGGGTGCTACACGACCATGGCTATTGCCTCCACGCTCTATTTCATGGTAAATATCACCCACCCTTTTTAAGCCCCTTTAAACTTCATGGTCTTGAAATGAATTTTCTAAACAAATTTGATAAGGAATTTCAGGTATGAGCAATGTTTCAGTATGATATTGTCTCTGATTAAGTTTAATATGTGGTGGGTTGGCTCCCAAAAAAACAAAATTTAGATTAGATCAGAGTTACCAATGAACGAAAGTTTCAGCTTCCTGTATCATTTAGAAGAAGATTCCCACATAATTCAGATAGCCCTTGCGTTTTTTGATGTCATAATGATAAATTCTCACATCTAATTTTATTGCAGGGATTAGCCACACTGACATTGGTGAGTGTCTTAAAGCTCCCAGCTATTGGGATTAGCCACACTGACATTGGTGAGTGTCTTAAAGCTCCTAGCTATTGTATTTTACCTGGGTCTTTATGTAATGGCTTTGGGAAGTGGAAGCTTCATGCGATGCATTGTAGCTTTTGGAGCAGATCAATTCAATGACACCAATCCAAAAGAAAGGATGATGAAGAGTTCATTCTTCAATTGGTTTTTATTTGTCAGTAATTTTGGAACTCTGCTTTCTAGCACTGGTGTGGTGAGGGTAGAAGACAACGTCAGCTGGGCGTTGGGCTATGGGATTTCAACTCTAGTCATGGGATTTGCAATGGGGGCTTTTTACTCTGGTACTCCTATTTACACATACCAAAAGCCAGGTGGCAGTCCCCTCACACGAATATGTCAAGTGATTGTTGCCTCTTTATATAAACTGCGGGTTCAGGTCCCCTGTGATAAGAACCTCCTTTATGAGAACGAACACAAGGAGGAATCCTCTGTTCCTGGAAGTCGAAAACTAAATTACACAGATGAATTCAAGTATTTCTCTTCGCCCTGGATTAAAAGTGACTATTTTCTTCTTTGCAATTATATATTCTTCTTTGTCCCTGAAACTCAGGGTTCATTTAGTAAATTCTGTTCTTCTCAAGATATTTGAATATCAAAATCAATCGAACATTTGCAGGTGTTTAGATAAGGCTGCAACAATAAGCGATAGTGAGAGAAAGAATGATGAGTTGTGCTTGAATGGTTGGAGGATTTGTACAGTAACCCAAGTGGAAGAAGTGAAAATATTGCTTCGAATGGTGCCTCTATGGGCAACAACTATAATATATGCATCAGCATATGCCCAGGCACACACCATGTTCGTGGAACAGGGCAAGACAATGAATACTAACATCGGTGGCCTTTTCAATATACCTGCAGCTTCACTGTACATGTTCAACAGTGTAACCTGCATGCTCTGGGTTGTACTATATGTTTTAAGCATCTCACCAGCAATGAGAAAATGGAAGAGAAATGAGAAGGGATTGTCGGAGTTGCATTGGCCAACTTGAATCTTAATGAACAAGTGCTAGAGCCAATCACTTTTGATGATGGTGATCCTCTTGAAGGGTCATCCTACACATCAGGAAATGCAGAGGTTTGATTGGATATAGAGGATGAGGATGGAGGAAAGAGCAATGGTAGTGATGATGATTTTGATGATGATGACATGGGGAACTACTTATGAGCTATGAGATTCTTCCATCTTGATCTACAGTTCTAGTATCTACTCTGTTTTGTATTTGCCATTGGCATTCCCACCTATAGTAGCAGTGACTCAGTATCTATATAATACATAATGATTTTGATGACTTAGTGAGAAAATAACAGTTTAGTGGTTTTTATTTCTTGTGTGTTTGTCAATTTATCATCATTGATGTAGTACTAGTTGTATATAGATTGAATTTGTATCATCATCGTGTAAATGTTTTAGTTTCTAACATGAATCTTTGTATATATTTCATTTTTTATGTGTAATTCACTAATTTGTTATAATATATATATAACCTGCCCTTTGTGTCCTATTCTGGGGGTCAGGGTCGTCGTGAGGTGCTGAATACTTGTATTTCCATGTCCTCTTTGTCCCGTGTCATCATGTCATGTTACTTAGCAAATCACCAATTCATTCTCTAGCACAAAATATTTGTCTACTGTTTGATACACCCACAATGTTCATTGCTAGCCATGCATTGAATGCCTACTTACAGTCATATGTTCTGTTCCCTACAACACTGAAAATTTGTTTCATAGTAATATTACAAAGTTCAAACCTGGTTAATTAATTGGACACTTCATATTGTGGGTTGCTTGACCATGTGTGTGAGTAATCACTAGCCACATTCTATAGCATCCTCTGTTTGTTGGTTTCCTAAGTAGCCAGTGTGAAACCTGTTGGGTACACCACATTATACAACCAAATTGGCAGTTGCTTTGTCACCAGTTAATTTGATGATGCCTGAGTAATCATACCCTACAGCCATGATTCAAATTCAATCCACATAGGAAGACGGTGAGCCATTAATTTATTGCGAAGTTTTTATGAAGGAAGAACTGGAAGAATGAACAAATTTATAATTGGTTTTGTGCAAAATTGTATATAATGTTGTATTCATAGAGCCATTATTTTACTATGCCGCTTGGTGATTAGCAGCAGAGAACATCATTTATTTCTGCAGAGATCCGTGTTGACAAAATGGACAGGCCATAGGCCTAACATTTACAGATCAATAATTAAAGGTAAATACTGAACTGGAATGTCAACTTGGGTTAGGGCCTACATGAGAAATGTTGGATAAATTACCATATATCAAGATTATTACTCTCTCAAAGACATATAATGAAATTATAACATAATGAGTTCTTCTTAGCATATGGAGATTTATTCCTCCATTTCTAATTGCGTTAGTGATGTATAAGGTTGCCATGCACCCTCTATAATACCATGGAGCCACGTTTCCCATCTATAATTGGCATATCAAACTATGTAATAACTTTGAAATGTTACAGGTGGTATCATAGCATGGCTAATTCCAGACTGGTGCTTTAAGGAGTACCTTGTCTTCCTACAGCTATGACTTGCCATAAACAAATGCAAATTTAGTCGAATTAGATTCTTTGGAAAAAAAAGATGACAATATTTCACAGATCAATTTTACAGAACTACGAATGTAAATTCCCCCTCCTCCAAAATGCAATCCAAAATTACTGGAAGGATATGCACATGGGGAAGATTAGCATGGACTGCAAAAGGGAAATCAGGGATTTAAAAGCTAAAAGTGATACACCACCTGATGAAAAAAACAAGGGTTAACAGCCAAAATAGGTACACTAGGTAATAAAAAACAAAGGCTCTGTTTTCTATAGGACCTCACATTTGAGGCAAGTTAGAGCTGACACCCAAATTGTTATTTAAAATTTTGTGATGAAGCAATATAGCTCCCTTCAGGCACACCAGAACCAACAAAGGGGTTGAAATGGACCAGAGACAGAAAATGAGAACGGGAAAGATGATGTTAGTGTATCCCCTGTTCAATCCCTTCTTCTTGTTCAATCCTTTCCTTTGTCTCGATGACTGTTTTCCCAATCAAGGTAACTAGTTAGGAACCTTGTCTATCCTGGGCCATTTTGGCATTTCAAGTTACTTAGAAGTTTAATTATTGGTTAAGAGAATTCAGCTTTCTAATCAGGAAAGAATTGAGGCAACTGCCATGTTGTTTAATCACAAAATGGATGCTGATAGTTTTTACAATCCTTGCCATTGTGGAAATATAAAGAAAAGCAATATATATCCTTTTTGTATAATATGTCAATATAAATATTTTAACTTAAAAAGACAATTAGTGAATCCCAAAAGGCCTTATGGTCAGGTTTGCACAAGGAGATCGACCAGATAGAGACTACAGAATAGCCAGACCCCAAACATTTACCAGAACGAATCTCATCACTAACATTTTCCCGGTCCTGAATATTATGAGAGTTTCTAACTGATATTGTACTGGACTCATTTTCATTGGCTACTAGTGATCTAGGACTTCCATCATTGTTCCCTCCTAAAAACCCTCAGACACTTTTTTCCCATTTGGACTATTCTCAGCTTCATTGCAGTACTAAGTACTTCATCCTGCTTTATTTCATCTCTTGTTCTCTTTATTTCAACGTTCATTCATATCATGTACTTTTAAGTTTTTACAAACCCATTGGCCATATTTCACTATGAGTGATCATCAGCATTTGAATTAAATTAAAAAAAATATGAACACATATTGCTATCAACATTATCAAAGTTCAAAAAATTTACTTCTACTAACAATGAGTGAGAACATAGAAGTGATGCCATAACCAGCTCTTACACAGCAGGCAATAACACACACCATAGGCACCATAAGCAATGTTTATTTTCTAATAATTAGTGTAATTAATATTCCATATTTTTCTCCAAAATAACCTAAATTTCACTGCCTTGCTGAGATCACTCTGCTTCAACATCCATTAGAAGCCAAAATCACCCACACCTCAATCAAAAATAAACAATGTGTTCAAAAAGACAAAAAGACAAATAGCTTGATCATAATTAATCAAAATCTCAATTGACTAAAAACCTGAAAAGCTTCGGCTGACATAAATCAGAAAACAAGCATTCCCAGCTCAATCAACACTTGGCCAAATCAGCAAGGATACCAGGACAATTCAAGCAGATTCCAGGACAGCACAGGGGTGGCAGATTGGTATAAATCAAGCTAAAGAAGGCAATGGAGGGAGGCCCCTCGTTTCAATAGGGGGCACTGGGTGGTTTCTTTTTTAACACAAGGGCATCCTGTTTATGGATGAAGAGATAATCCAGACAGTTAATCTATTTCCGTACCTAATGTAGAACCTGCTCATGACGTGAACACTCATGCACCTCTCGTGAATCAGCACATACAGGGTATAGCACCAAATTCTCAAGCTGAAAAGCAGTTGCTCTGAATCACTTCCGCTATCATTCTTGCAGCACTCTCCTAATTATGCTGCTACCATCCCTAGAGAGGCTAAATGCCCTATGATGTAGCAGGCAGATTTTGGTTTAGTTAATAACTTTTTGATGGTTTGTTATCAGTTCTGAACCGGCAACGTGTTGTTGTCAGATTTTTGTTTGACTTGGCAGTTGTGATCTTCTTCGAACCGTTTTAAACTGCAGCTAAGAAGTTTTGTATATATGCATTATCCATATACTCCTTTTCTACTATATCAATACAAAAGATCAAGAAAAAAAGCCTCTGATGCCATGCGCACCCTGTGCAGTGCTCTGTCCCATCTTAGTACCGCATTCGGTAACTGTTTTAGTTCTGTACTAGTCATTATTGTAATGCTTATCACCACCAGAGGAGGAAGTGTGGGATGGATACCCAATAACTTGAATGAAGGTCACCTGGACTACTATTTTTGGCTCTAGATAACTCTATATGTTGCTGCAGCTCGTAAATACAGAAGTAAATATGTGGCCCATGAGATGACGGATGTTTGAATTTGAATACCATTCTTATAGTCAATGTATAGTAACCTCTGTCTTGCCAAGTTACTTACAGCAGTAAGAAATGTTGACCAGTTATAAATAATCAGCCCCATGGCTCCAAGGGTATTGTCAAAAAGGTTCTCGGATAGTTTGTGAAAAACTATCAATGAACGAAACTCGTTGTCAAAGTGATCCTTCAGGGAGGACCATCCAGATACTCCTATCGGCCTCTCCTTGCACCTCCTGGGGCAACTGCTAGTTTATTAGTTGTTTTATTTTTGTGTTGAAATATTTGTCTTTATTGTTTTTAGTTTAATTAAATTATATTTAAGCTAGGTACATGTACTAGCTTCTATGTAGCTTTTGTTTATTGTAGTGTTGACTTAATTTTTAATTTTTATATTGTATCATGATTTTAAATTGTATTGTGAAAATATATAATATACTTAAGGTTTATTGAGAAAAATGATTGAACCAAGTCTATTCAGTAATAGGCAAAGGAAAAATATGAAGCAAATAAGCTAAGTAGAAATCAATGTAATATGGAGGGATGTTGCTTTTTTTCTTTAATCCATCAGTTTCCATGGTTAGTAAAAGCCTCAAATATAATAAAAACAGTTTTTTGAAAGGAAAATATTAATTATGGAAAAATCTATAAATTTAGAAAAAAAATTGATAATTAATTTATAAAGACACTTTGCAATCACTTTATTTTTTTTAATCATTCACCAATCAAAAATTTGAAATTCAAATTTAAAAAATTCAAAAACTAATTTTCAATTTTCAAAAAAAAATTAATATATAATTTTACGAAAAATTTAATTAACTTTGATAAATAAAACTAAACAAAAAATACATTTAAAAAATTAAATTTTATTTCACTTTATAAAATATGTATAACTCAATATTATCAAAATTATTTTTAATTTTCATATCTTCAAATGTTAAATATTTTATAATGTATTTTCAATTTTATTAAATTTTAAGTGGATTTATCCTCATATTTCATATGAGGAAATATTATCAAAATTATTTTTAATTTTCATATTTTTCAATTTTAAATATTTTATAATATTACTTTTTTTTTCCAAGAAAAAATTAGTAATTTTATTAATGAAAACATAATTAGATGTTACATGTGCTGGTAATTGTCAATAAGACACTCAAGTATGCCACAAATAAATATTTAAGAAGGGGAGAAAAATTAAGATTTCTTCCCTTTTTTCTTTTCAACATTTAGCCAAGCACCTTCAAGCACCTTATGTTTACGTGGCTGAGATAAGGGTGAATTGGTTTTCTTATGTGAGTGCTCCATTGTTCTTATCTGAGTCTGAAGTGTCTGAAGTATGTTGTGTTTTATTCCCCCCGCTGTCTGGTACCCCAAGGTCCATATTCGGCTGTGCCATGGTGGTGATGTCAAAAGGATCTTTCATTTCCTGTTCTTTTGTACCTGGAGAGGTTGCAATATGTTTACTCACGCATGGGATGAGGTCTTCCTCTTCTTTGTTTTTCTGTTGCTCTGGTTCCTCTGAAGGAAATTTCCATCCTTTGGCAGCTTTCCCTATCTTCTTATTTTTTGTGTTATCTAGTGTTTCTTCCGGACATTTTTTTTGTAGTTGCCTCGTATTTCTGCATATTCGACACCTAAATGTTGTGTTTTCATAGTCTAAATATTGTGTCCATATTTGTTTTTTGTGAATCAACTGAATACTCTCTGGCATGCCTTTGCTAAGATCCACTTCTACACAGATTCGTGCAAAAGTGTATGCGCTCCTCCAAAAGTTGGGTATGTGTTTTTATATATCTGTCGAGGGTGTTCCCATTTACATTTTAATTTTTATTAGATTTCAAGTGGATTTACCATCCGGGAAATATGAAACATATTCATAACTTCCATATCTAAGTATGTATGTTTATATATACACTTTCTACTTTATATTGAGATAATAATACTACATAACTAGCAATTGCCCCAAAAGGTGCAAATAGGCGATTTCCCTAAAAGTGCAAAGAGAGGCCGATAGGTTTGTTAAATTGGAAACATTGTATTTAGATTTCCATAATCAAGCAAATAATAATTATTAAGTTTAAGTTTTTTAATATATATATATATATATATATATATATATATATATCATTGAGCAAAATTCAATTTGACATGTATGTCCTATGATTTCATTTAGTAAATTTTAGTATCTCACGGTTTGATTTATAGGGTTTTGACAATGAATAATATGTACTACCAACCATATTTGTCAATTAATATGGGATTGAAGTACAGTAAACAAACCCTGTAACAAAGTGTCTGCATTGCATTTTAGGAGTCCATGTATTTTCTATTTGTGATTTCCTTACTTGTATTATTCTTTGGATCACAGTCACAAATTTTGAATTTAATTTAACTTTTAAATAATATATTTTGGTATGGCTTTCCAAGTTACCATTGACAATTATACAAAAGCCCATAAAAATCAATATATGCACACTTTGTTCCAAAATAAGATAAGGCCTATAACACAAGAGGTAAATCATAAAATATAATGAATAACAACATTAAGAGTAAAACATGTATCACTAGATTAAATAACCAGAGACTACAACAGTTGGATGTTGCACTACCCATGGTGTGAGATAGAAAAAACATTAAACTACATGTATGAAGCCCTTCCTTCTCATCATCAAAATCTATGTCTTCCTCTTCATTTATAGTTGCATCCTGATATTGCTGATACTAGGAAATCAAGGTCATCCTTTTAGTTTACCCAAGCTAGTAGTGTAAAACAACAATAACTAATAATTACTTATTGAACTAATTTCATAAAGCACTATATTATATAGTACTAAGTATGAATTCATTCTCTTAGGTTGACTACAAAATATATACCACTCACTTGCAGTGTCATAGCCAAGGGTTTTTTGGTCGTAAAACTCTTATCTTATAGAGTTTGGCACCCTCTTCAATCGAAAAAAAAGGTTTATCTAACTTAACAAATAATTTAATATAAATTTTGAATGTTGGTTAACCTTGTGTAAAAGAAGAGATATAAACCATATCATTGTAATTGCTTCCAAAGCTAAATAGATCACCCACTTTGTAAAAGTTAGATACATTTATAATATTTTTTTGTATTAACTAATAAATTTAAATTTAATATAAATATATATCTATAAAATAATTGATTATATATATTAATATATATATATATATATATATATATATATATATATATATATATATATATATATATATATATATATATATATATATATATAACTTTTTATTTTTTTTCAAAAAAATTCATACTAACCATCATTTCAATCAACAAATCGACAAATACTCAATTTCAAGTAAATACTAAAGCAATTTCATAATTATATAAATTATGCGAAATGAAGAATATAATTATGCGAAATGAAGAATATAATTTCTTAGAATTTTTGTGTTAAAAATAGAGATATAAACCCTATAATTGCAATGGCTTCTAAAACTAAGTAGTTTATTTATTTTGTAAAAATCAAATATGTTTATAATAATTTCATAGAGCATTAATACTATAATTTCTAATTTTTAGTTAAAGTGTGAATAAAAAAATTAAAACATATTTTTAAAATATAATTAAATTTTTTAAAAAATAAACATCTCTTCATCTGTTTAAATTTAATGCTACAATTTTTTTTTTTTTTTTTTATCATAAAAATAAACCACACTAGATGGGTGAGTCACACTCATGGCATCGACTAAAATTTCTTTTAGGTAACAACAGACTTTGATCGCTTTACCATTCACCTGCATTGAACTATTCGGTGCCCATGAATCCCGGCAATAACCATTGGAATTCACAAGCGGCGCCCCTCACCAATCCACGCCAAGTTATTCACCTGCTGTACGGGGAATGAATTTTATGAAATTGCCAATTTTCAAAATTGTATGTTTTAATTAATGAGATTGTATAATTTGACAGCTTATTTTGATTGGAGTTGTCTACAGAGACTGAGGAATTGTTAAATTTGGTCTGAATCGAGGCCAAAATAATTTAAGAATTCTTACAATAACAATGTTTGAATCATGATTTTGATGGTGGAAATGGATTATTAAAAACCTGCAAGACACCTTTGATAGTTATAGCAACCTAGGTAGACTAGTTAGAAAATAATAAATTTAAATGATATATAATATATTTATAAAATGGGAAAATTTTATTTATTTTTAATTAATTTTATTTTTTTTAAATATAATAAAAAGTTTAGAAAATCATAAATTTAAATGATATATTTATAAAATTGGAAAATTTTTAATTTTTTTAATTATTATTATTTTTAAATAAAATAAAAGATTTAGAAAATCATAATTTAAATAGTACATAATATATTTATAAAATTGATTTTTTTTATTAAAATACAGAATTTATTATATATTTGAAAATATATTTTAAATAATAAAAAATTATAATATTACGAAAAATTATATCACTATAACAATATCTATTAATTAAATTATAAATACTTTAAAAACTCAATATAATAAATTAATTATACATTTAACAATATAATTTAATTAATTTATAATATTTATTTGATCCATAATTAACCAAAAACTTTTTATATAAGTGTGAGCAATAATAATAAACTTAAAATATTTAAACTTATCCAATTTTCTATTACTAATGTTCCTAGGTTTTAACATAATTCTAAGTGTAGGTATACCTGTCATTGATAATAACAATCTTGTGATAGCCAACTATAAAGATGACTATGAATTGATTCTGAGCAAAGCTCTCAACGTCAATGCTTTTACTATTAAAGTATGATTTGGCTCCTCAGAATGTAGGACATCTCCAATCCTCTGGAAGCCAATAAAACTCTAAATAAGGGGCAACTAAGTAGATCACCAAAGAATTAGTCATAAGCATATCCACAAGATATGGATTCTTATTATTTGCTGGTTTTAAAGCACTGCAAATGTTCCTTCAAGTCTCACTCTAGAAATTTTACTAGGTTCAGCCATATTGTTCTCGTTCCGCACATCAGAAAATAATAATTCATTTTTCTCCATTTTCATGTCCAAATTCCCTTCCTTCTTTTGGCCTCACTCGAAATATAGTTAAATTAATAAAATCTTATCATTTCCACGCAATAAAGTATGAACGCACTATTCCGTCCATTGAAAAGGATATTACTTTTTGGAATTTGGCCTTTTTCCAAATTGTAAATCAATTCAATGAATGCTTTTCAATCGAAAAGCATATAAAGGTATACAACAATTTATATGGTTGGTAAAAATTATAATATTAAAATATAAATGGTTGGTGAAAATTATAATATTAAAATAGTTATTTAGGTTATATTTCACATTATCCAAAATGTCTCGCATATCAAAGAAGGCTTGAGTTTTATTTTTCTATTCTTTATTTTCTTAATCGAAAAATGATTAAATTAAAAATTATATAATTTATAAAACATTTATATTTAAAGATTATATTTTTATAGTTAATTAAAGATTAAAATATTGATACTATCATTACAAAATATTTACAAATCTCAAAATAAATGTTATCGTAAGTATGACATAACAGACAATCAAATTTTTCATGGGATACATCTCAAATCAAAACTATGGTTTGTCTGACTTCCTTTCGTGTATCGCCCACAACTCCACAACTTCTCCTTTTCAATTGATCACGTTTTGAATTGAATTTCCTAATTTTCCAACATGGGCATATACATTCATTCTTCTCCATTTTCATGTCAACAGATTAATTTTCTTCCTTCACAACATCGATAGACATGCAACAAGGAGGCCCTCTATGCAAAGATTTTTTTTTTCGGATTTTTCTGCACTAACAACAATAAATGTTGTCCAGAGTTAGTGGCACCTACCAGTGCTTGGTTGCTGCGAGGAATGTATAGGCTCTTGTGATTAACTTAGTGATTGTATGCGCTTCGAAACCACTTTCTGGAGTCATGTTGGGGTGACAGACAAAAGCCACGGTTATATATGCATTATAACCAAGTATATATTAGTGGTTTTCTAATATATATATCAAGGTCACCAGCTTAATTAACAGGATTGACTACAGAATAATACGCTTAATTGACTGGCTGGGTCAACTATTGCTTCATCCACTAGATAAACCACCATATATGGATCAAGTGAACCAACCAGAACAACTGCTTCATATGGACCCGGTGGAACTACCCGTGCTTATTATGACTCTGCTCCTGCTTCTAGGTAAACTAGTTCCCTCCAAAATTTCAGCAAGCCAGGGATATTGGTATTTCTCAAAACATCCAACAGATCAACTGGCTTTTTTTCCTATTTTATTATTCTTTCCTTAAAGCAAAAGGACTTACTTGACAATTAATAGCAAGAATTATTCGTATGATGTAGTATGCCTCTGCTGAAAATTACACCACAGGGTTTCTGAATTTGAAGGCCCAAACCAATTGTAGTCATCATTGCATTCAAAGAATTCATTTTTGCAGAACAACCCAACAGGGAGTTAGTTGTCAAATTGCTGGCATTATACATGGGCATCTCATAATAGAATCTTGTGACATAAACCAACAAATAGAGTCTTGTGACATAAACCAACAAAGAAAGTTAGGCCATGAAATTGTGTGGAAACGGGCAAGTGGATTGTCTTAGATTATCAAATTATTGGCCCATTATAAAAGTTATACTAAGGCATCAGTCATTAATACCCAACAAAAGAGCCATATATAGATTTGTGAGAAGCAAGAACTATCAAACAAAAGACCCTAGTGCCAAAAAATAAAATAAAGTCACACACTAATAAAATAAAAGACACACTGATGCAGGAGCATCCAACTCAGGGTAGACAAAGAAGATAGGTTTTTGTCTCAATGTTACATTTGATTTCTGATAGGTCATTGAACCTGTGACTTTAAATTTTTACTTTAGGAAATAGTCATTAGGGTTAAGATGTTAATTAAGTTCTGTAGATTTAATTAAAGGTTTTCTTTTGATTTACATTAGAAATTTGTTCTTACATTAAAAGAACACAATCAAGAATGTAGTTGTAATTAAACGGAAGACAGTTTCAACTGAAAAATATCTCCTACAATGATACATAAAGGAAGAAGACACATTCTATAAGGTTCGATTTTCCATCAGAGAAAAAGAGAAATAACAAAACAGAAACAAAGATTTTTTTTTTTCAGAGGAAAAAACCATATGAGTCTAAAAAGAAATCTGCAGCCAAACAGTTATTATTATTTTCCTGTCTATCATTATATTGCTATATTGTTGTATATGAAAATATTAACAGATTGCGTAGCTGAAAGAAGAACGAATAGAAGCAAGTTCGCACCCAGGTACTGGAGCAACAACCATATTGACAAACAGAGTACTATAATTATCGACGAGTCTACACAGATAAAAGGGCATCTCTTAGACATTTCCTAAATGAGAAAGAAGTTACAAAACATTACCAGGTATTCATTATCATAAAAACACAGAAGCTGCATTTTCATTAATTACGAATAAAATTCAAATTCTTTCAAACGTTTTCTGGAAAGTTGTCCAAAATATATATATTACAGATATAGTTGTGGGTTGGGTTCGAAACCCCACACGAACAGAGTGCATGCCTGAGAGCAAGTTACAAAGGAACGAGAGAACGAACTTGGAAATGACTGTATAGTCATTATACAGGCATAGTTCTTTTAATTACCGAGAACTGAAATCGCATGCAACTGAACTATGATAAATACCCAGTAAAGAAAATGAAGGTACGGAGGCCCGTTTCTATAGAAAAACAATTTAAAGCTAACAAAGATTTTCTTTAAGGAGACGACCCTACCCTTTAGGGTTTTGAAAGCCGAAGGAAGAAAACCACGAGTGAAAGTCTGGGAATACCTGAAAAAAAAAGAGAAGAGTTTCAGGGATTAGATACCAGAATTGGTTTTAAAAACCAACAAGAACAAAATTCAGAGAAAGGAGACGAGAAGGCTTTTTGGGTGACTTACCAGAAGAGACAGAAACACTAAGAAAAGAAGAAACTCCGGTTGAAACCGACAAGGGCCTGCTCACAAGGAGCCAAGCCGATTAGAGAGTTCATACAAACGCATAAGATATTTAATCATAAACAAGGAGCTTACCTTTGAGATTTTTCGAGTTGAAAGTGGAAAAAGGAACCCTTGGCGACCTCAGCCTGCAAGTATAGAAGAAACCAGTTAGATTTACAAGTAAAAACAGAAGGCGAAAACTTAAAAACGACGGGCTGAGACATACACGAGAGACAGAAGTTACCATATCGACGAAGAATCGTTGAGTGCCACCGTAGGGTTTGACAAAACCCTTGCCATAGCAAACATTGTAACGGGAGCCGAGTAAGGCCACTATGTTGGTGGATAAAGCCACGAAATAACCTCATAAAATCAGAATAGTCACAGAAGAAGACCTCATGAAGAAAATTGTAACAGTCGAAGAACAAAAACCCTCACAAGAGCTCGGCAAGTGAACAAATGACTGTTGACTGATAGCATTAGGGTTGTTAGCGCGGGGAGTAAGTTTCGAGAACAAAGACAAGTGTCAAAATCCATGCCAGTTCACAAGGATAGGCGAATTAAACCACAGAGGATTGCAAATAATAAAATCAAATCTACCATGTACCATACGAATCATCACATATATCAAAACAATAAATATTCACAATTTCTCAAGTCCATAAAGTGTATGTGACGTAACATATTATATGTTATAACTTGTGATTTATTCAAGTTTTATTTAAAAGATTTTTGTGAGTGAAGATTTGGTGTAAGGGCTGGGTCCCATCAATTTTGGTATCAAAGCAAGGCTGTGATTAGTGGAAATGGAGGTTGGTCGACGAGGATGAGGAAGAGTTATTCGCAGAGTAGCAGATGAAGGATTGAGGGAAGAGATCCGAATCTTGAATGCCCATTTGGCAGCAGTAGAGGCTGGAAGGAGAAGAGATCCCGAGGGAGGAGATGACAGTGATGAAGAGGTTGCAGAAACGATAGATGGTTCAGAAGGAGAAGGACGTGAAATCGGATTGTTAAGGTCATTTTTGTTATCAAGTAGTAAGCCGAAGCATGAGCTTTCTACTTATGATGGAAATTTGTTAGCAGATGTGTTGTTGGATTGGCTTAGTGAGCTGAACAAATATTTTGATTATGAAGAGATCAGCGAAGATAAGAGGGTAAAATTTGCTGCCACCAAGTTGAAAGGACATGTGTCCTTATGGTGGGATAGTGTCTAGGCAGAGAGGAAAAGGTTGAATAAACAACCTATAAAGAAGTGGGCCAGGATGGAGGCCAAACTGAAGGGTAAATTCCTACCCAAGGATTACCAGGTTATGATGTACAGGCAGGTACAAAATCTGAGACAAAGGGGGTTGACTATTAAGGAATATACAAAAGAATTCTACAGAGTGAATTTGAGAGCTGGTTATGTAGAAGATACCCCTGAAAAAACAACAAGGTTTGTGAATGGATTGAGGGGGGGAATACTAGATGAAATAAGTATTTTCTCACCCAGAACCATAGATGAGGCATATCAGTGTGCCTTAAAAGCAGAGGAGAAAATAAACAGGAAGCAGAATGCCATAAGAGGAGGAGGATTTGGCAGAGGAAAAGGACAGGCTTTTGGCAGAGGTAGAGCTGCCAATCCTAGTGATGAAGGCAACAGTTCCAAGACTCTAGGAACAGTAGAAAGAGACAATAACACTAGAGGGGGAAGACCATACCAGCGTGGAAGAGGTAATGGCAGAGGCAGACGAGCTGCTATCCAGTGTTATAGGTGCCATAAGTGGGGGGCACAAGTCTTATGACTGTCCTGAGGGTGAACTAGCAGGAGGTAGAGGAACATATGTTGCCCAAATGGAGGAAGCTGAAACACCACCCCAAGAGGTAGAGAATGTACCCAAAACAGAGGAGGCCTTGGTGCTGAACAAAGTGTTGCTGAAACCAGCAAAAGAGGTGGTTGAACCGGATCAAAGAAAAGCCTTATTCTGGACAGTTTTCAAATCACATGGTAAATGTTGCAAACTGATAATTGACAGTGGAAGTATAGACAATTTGGTAGCCACAGAAATGGTGGAGAAGTTGGGGCTGAAGAGGCTGAAACACCCCACTCCTTACAAAGTGTCATGGTTACAGAAATGACATCAGATGTTAGTTGATGAGCAGTGTGAAGTAGAGTTCCATATTGGCAGTTATAAGGATAAAATTATTTGCGATATTATGCCTATGGACGTGTGTCATATACTATTAGGGAGACCATGGAAGTATGACAGGAAAGTGGTACATGATGGAAATAAAAACTGGTACAAGTTTGTCAAGGATGGGATTAAGCATACACTTGTACCCATCAAGGAATAAGAGACAGCAGAGACCAGTGGACTCAAAGCGTTGTTGGTGGGAGGAAAAGAATTCTTAAAACAGATCGAGGATAATGAAATTAAATTTTTTGTTGTAAGGAGGCCAAAAACAGTGATATTGCATACAAAAATTACAAATTTACCAGAGGAAATCCAAGATATGTTGCAAGATTTTGGTGACATTATAGTGGATGATTTACCAGATGAGTTACCTCCTAAGAGAAGTATCAGTCATCATATCGATTTTATACCAGGAGCTAGTTTACCAAACAAGGCAGTGTACCGAATGAGTCCTAAGGACAATGAAGAAATTAGGAAGTAGGTACAGGAACTGCTAGACAAAGGATTGATAAGGGAAAGTTTGAGCCCCTGTGCAGTTCCAACAATTTTAGCTCCTAAGAAGGGTGGAGAATGGTGGATGTGTACATATTCGAGAGTTATCAATAAAATTACTATTAGATACAGGTTCGCATTGCCACGAATGGATGACATGATGGACTATTTGAGTGAAGCAGCGTACTTCTCAAAGATCGATATGAAGAGTGGTTACCACCAGATTCAAATTCAAGAAGGGGATGAGTAGAATACAACTTTCAAGACAAATTAAGGGTTGTATGAGTGGCTGGTAATGCCATTCGGTTTGAGTAATGCCCCTAGTATATTTATGTGCCTAATGAATGAAGTGTTGAAAGAGTTCATTAGGAAATTTGTGATTGTTTATCTAGATGATATTTTGATTTTCGGCAAGACGAAGGAAGAACACTTTCGACATGTTCGAAGTGTATTGGAGAAATTACAGAAGAACAAGCTGCTGATATATCTGAATAAATGTACCTTTTTAAGAAAGAATTAGTTTATTTGGGTTTTGTGATTGCAGAGAATGAGCTGAAGATGGACCCAGAAAAAGTTGCAGCTATTGTTAGCTAGTCATCCCCAACGAATCTGTTTGAGGTTCAAAGTTTTCATGGGTTGGCAAGTTTTTACCAGAAATTTATCAGAGATTTCAGTGGAATCTACACAGCTATGTTGGATACAATAAAAAAGGAAAATCAGCCTTTTTGTTGGACAGAAGCAGCAGAGAGAAGGTTTCAGACTTTGAAGAAGAAGATCACTGAAAGACCGATTTTTAGGTTGCCTAATTTTAACAAACGTTTTCAAGTTCGTTGTGATGCTAGTGGTACAACCATTGGAGTAGTAGTTAGCTAGGAGGATAGGCCGGTCGCTTATTTCAGTGAGAAGTTGAATGAAATCATACAAAAGTACTCATCCTATGATAAATAATTTTATGCTGTCGTCCAAGCATTGAAGCATTGGAGACATTATTTATTAGGTAATGAATTTGTTTTATTTTATGATAATTCTGCATTACAGTATATTATGCAGCAACAAAAGTTGAACCATAAGCATGCAGAATGGGTTGAGTATTTGCAGAGTTTCACATTTGTGTTGAAACACATTAGTGGACAGGCCAACAAGATGGCAGATGCGTTGAGTAGAAGAGCTTTTCTCTTATAGGAGAGTATGATACAAGTGCTGGGTTTTGAGCATTTGAATGACTTGTATCAGACAGATGCAGATTTTAAAGAGGCTTATGAAGCCTGTCAAAATCCTTTGCTGAGAAACAATAGTCCATGGCTGGACTATAATTTGCAGGAAGGATTGTTATTCAGAGGAGGACAGTTATGCATTCCCGACTGTTCAATGAGGGAGAACATCATTCGGGAAAAGCACAGTGGAGGTCTAGCCGGAAATTTCGGCATAGACAAGACGTTATCACAGCTTGAAGATTTCTATTACTGGCCAAAGACGCGACGGGACATGCAGAGATATGTGAGCAGATGTAAAATGTGCCAATTGGCGAAGGGACATAGCCAGAATATAGGACTTTATATGCCACTGCCTATTCCAAGTAGACCGTGGGACTCAGTCAGTTTGGACTTTGTCTTGGGTTTGCCCAGGACGCAACGAGGTTTTGACTCGGTGATGGTGGTAGTAGACAGGTTTTCTAAAATGGCACATTTTATTCCTTGCCGGAAAACCAGTGATGCCGCTCATGTAGCACGCTTGTTTTTCATAGAGATTGTCAGATTGCATGGCCTGCCAAGGTCCATTATTTCTGACAGGGATGTGAAGTTCACAGGAAATTTTTGGCATACGTTGTGGAAGAAGTTGGACACTCAGTTGAATTTCAGCTCCGCATATCACCCACATACTGATGGGCAAACGGAGGTGGTGAACAGGAGCTTGGGAAACCTGCTAAGAAGTTTGATTGGTGAAAATTCATGGATGTGGGATCGTGTACTTGCTCAAACGGAATTTTCTTATAATGATTCGCCAAATCGCAGCACAGGCTACAGTCCTTTTCAGGTTCTGTATGGCATGCATCCTCGTGGAGTGCATGAACTGCGGGATTTGGGAAAGCTTGAAAGAAGGAGTGCTGATGGGGAATATTTCACCCAAGAAATGAGCGATTTACATGAGCAGGTGAAATCAAAATTGCAGGACAATAGTCAAAAGTACAAGCAACAAGAAGATTTGAAGAGGTGGGAAGTTCTGTTTAATGTAGGGGATGAAGTTCTTGCACATTTACGCAAGGAACGTTTTCCTAAGGGCAAATATAACAAGCTGAAGTTTAAGAATATTGGCCCCTGTAAAATTCTTAGAAAATTTTCCGCCAACGCCTATGAATTACAATTACCACCAGGGATAGGCATATTGCCCATCTTCAATGTGACAGATCTGTTTCCATATACTGCCAGTCCTGAAGACGACAGGACAACATGGCCAGAACGGGACACCCAATTTGACAGTGGTTCTTGTATGAGGCAAATGCCTACGGCGCAACCCCTTGAGATCGAGAGAATTCTCGACACATAGGTAGCCAAGCGCACTCGCAGGAAGGAGTACTTATGGTACCTTGTCAAGTGGAAGAATTGTCCCATTGAGGACAGTTCGTGGCTTGAAGCATCGCAAATACAGGAAGCAGGGTATTCTATTGGAGACCTCATGGAATGGAGCCATGAATTTTTTGTTACCCCGGGAGTCTGATGCAGGAGCATCCAACTCAGGGTAGACAAAGAAGATAGGTTTTTGTCTCACTGTTACATTTGATTTCTGACAGGTCATTGAACCTGTGACTTTTAATTTTTACTTTAGGAAATAGTCATTAGGGTCAAGATGTTAATTAAGTTCTGTAGATTTACGTAAAGGTTTTCTTTTGATTTACATTAGAAATTCATTCTCACATTAAAAGAACATAGTCAAGAATGTAGTTGTAATTAAACGGTTGACAGTTTAAACTGAAAACTATCTCCTACAATGATACATAAAGGAAGAAGACACATTCTGTAAGGTTCGATTTTCCATCAGAGAAAAAGAGAAATAACAAAACAGAAATAGAGATTTTTTTTTCAGAGGAAAAAACCATCTGAGTCTAAAAAGAAATCTGTAGCCAAAAAGTTATTATTTTTTTCCTGTCTATCATTATATTTCTATATTGTTGTATATGAAAATATTGACAGATTGCGTAGCTGAAAGAAGAACGAATAGAAGCAAGTTCGCACCCAGGTACTGGAGCAACAACCATATTGACAAACAGAGTACTATAATTATCGACGAGTCTACACAGATAAAAGGGCATCTCTCAGACATTTCCTGAATGAGCAAGAAGTTAGAAAACATTACCAGGTATTCATTATCATAAAAACATAGATGTTGCATTTTCATTAATTACGAATAAAATTTAAATTCTTTCAAACGTTTCTCGAAAGTTGTCCAAAATATATATATTACAGATATAGTTGTGGGTTGGGTTCGAAACCCCACACGAACAGAGTGCATGCCTGAGAGCAAGTTACAAAGGAATGGGAGAACGAACTCGGAAATGACTGTATAGTCATTCTACGGGCATAGTTCTTTTAATTACCCAGAACTGAAATCGCATGCAACCGAACTATGATAAATACCCAGTAAAGAAAATGAAGGCACAGAGACTTGTTTCTATAGAAAAAAAATTTAAAGCTAACAGAGATTTTCTTTAAGGAGATGACCCTACCCTTTAGGGTTTCGACAGCCGAAGCAAGAAAACCATGAGTGAAAGTATGGGAATACCTACAAAAACAAGAGAGGAGTTTTAGGGATTAGATACCGGAACTGGTTTTAAAAACCAACAAGAACAAAATTCAAAGAAAGGAGACAAGAAGGGTTTCTGGGTGACTTACCAGAAGAGACAGAAACGCTAAGCAAAGAAGAAACTCTGATTTAAATCGACAAGGGCCTGCTCACAAGGAGCCAAGCCAATTAGAGACTTCATAAAAACGGAGAAGATATTGAATCATAGACAGGGAGCTTACCTTTGAGGTTTTTCGAGCTGAAAGTGGACAAAGGAACCCTTAGTGACCTCAACCTGCAAGTATAGAAGAAACCAGTTAGATTTACAAGTAAAAATAGAAGGCAGAAACTTAAAAACGATGGGCTGAGACATACACGAGAGATAGAAGTTACCATATCGACGAAGAATCGTTGAGTTCCACCGTAGGGTTTGACAAAACCCTTGCCATAGCAAACAGTGTAACATGAGTCGAGTAAGGCCACTATATCGACGGACAAAGCCACGAAATAACCTCATAAAATCAGAATAGTCACAGAATAAGACCTCGTGAATCAAATTGTAACAGTGGAATAACAGAAACCCTCACAAGAGCTCGGCAAGTGAAAAAATGACTGTCGACTGATAGCATTAGGGTTGTTAGCGCAGGGAGTAAGTTTCGAGAACCAAGACAAGTGTCAAAATCCATGCCAATTCACAAGGACAGGCGAATTAAACCACAGAGGATTGCAAATAATAAAATCAAATTTTCCAAGTACCATACGAATCATCACATATATCAAAACAATAAATATTCACAATTTCTAAAATCCACAAAGTGTATGTGACATAACATATTATATGTTATAACTTGTGATTTATTTAAGTTTTATTTAAAAGATTTTTGTGAGTGCAGATTTGGTGTAAGGGCTAGGTCCCATCACACACACTAAAATAAAAGACACACACTAATATATGTAGCTAGAATATTGATAGTGGTAGTTTGAGTAGCTAAAGATGCAAGCATTATGAGGTTGCAGAAGAATTGTGAGAAGTATAAGAGGTGGAAAAGGACCCACCAGAGGTATTCAAGGTATATGGATTGAAAGGAATGTGGAAGCACTACAACAACAAGTATCTCAAGTGTACTATGTTCAGGGACATATTTTTAGTCATAGGCTATTGACTCTAATCCCTAGTCATTCTTGTATCAGGGTTGATTGTAAAGGCCATGATCCATAGTACATCAACCCTATGTTTGTTGCATTAAGATATGTCGTATAACACATTTTGGGTTAAGATTTGTGTTGTGTACTAGTTGATTCACTATTGTACATTATTCTCTATGAAAATTCCTAGTGTTGTGGTATTTCAGTGTGTTCATAATTGTAATTTTAGACATATACCTGTAGCTGAAGTGCCAAGAAAAATAAACATGGAATCATAGCTTCTTTGAAGGGACAATGGATCAGAGTGTGCACAACGAAGCTACTCAAATTTCCTAGAGCATGGAGAAGAAGGTTCAGTTAAGTACATGGAAGTGTGGTATCAAATAACTATGTGACAAGATGGGTTGAGAGCTCTAGTGGATTAGAAGAGAAAATGGTGAACAACAGTTTGTAGAATGGTAGGTTGAAATCTCAGAATTCCAGTGACATTTCATGGATCGTTGGGAATTCTCAAGGGTTTCTTTGGCATGGATGAGTTGGATTAGTGTGAGGGAAGAGATGATGACATGTCAGTATCTTCATCAAGGGTTGTGTTGTTCCACATTCAAGATTAGAGTCGTGTGCATGTGATGTATTTTACATAAGAGGATGTGATCTGAATGGAGAATGTTAGTGGTGTTTTGATAATTACACTTTCAGATTTAAATTTAATGTCTTATGTGTGCTTAACGGTTCAGGTTTTCTTGCAAATTATCAAGTCTCATAAGTGTTTTTACATATCAATTTAGTGAGAAATTTAACATAAAAATAAGAGCTTAAAACAAACAAATAAAGTACAGAACATCACCATCATAACATCAACATGAGTATTTGATGAAGGAGTTCACCCCTCGTGGGCTACATCTCCTTGGTCCAACTTCCATGGCTTGGGCCTCTATATTATGCTCAAATTATCAATTTGACCTATTTAAAATGCTCTTTTTCTCTTGTAACCTGCTCCAATGAGTCTAGAATGGCTCAAAACGACTAGCTCGCCTCATTTTGAGCCTGAATTGATCGAAAAATGCAAAAGGTATGACCATTTTAAATTTTCCCACTATTTCAAGCCCTAAACTATCTAACTGTAACTAGAACTTGTAGTTTCCACCAAATCTGGGGGTCTGCCAATTAAACCGCAATTAGTTTAAGTGGATTCTTAGTGCTAATTAAGCATGGTTAAGCGCTAACTGTGCCCTTTAAACTAATACACATTTAACATTGGATTAGGCGCTAATTAAGTATGGATTATGGTTAATTAACTGTGGCTTAACTCATTAATCCTTTGTGCTGATAGTTTGCTCCGCCAGTGGTCCTGTGTTGAGGTTCTATGGGTCGGGGGCTGGCCCCCACCTTCCCATTCTGTATTAAAAACCTCAATTTAAATATAAGTTGACGACTATGTATTGTAAGGACTAATGGATAGGTGGAACGGTAAACTGTGGCTTTGTGTCATGGGTTCGAACCCCAGCGCCTCTGCCTAGACTTTGCACCAAAATTTTGACATTGTAATACAATCATGGGGGGGGGGGGGGGCATGTGGTAGCCCTAAGCTGCACCATGTGTCCTCACCCATTTGGCCCACAAAACGAACTAACAACACTTTGAAACGTCACCCAGAATACGAACCAATGTCATGTTGCCACTTGGAAGCTTACCATTTGCCTAATAATTAACAAAAAAAATGACATGCACAGTCATCATGCCACATCAACAATACAAATTGCTGACTTGGCGTCTGACTCTCACTTTTTTTTGTTAATTTTTACATGTTTAAAAAAGTGAATATATTGCATTTACGGGAGCATACGACGACCATTTTTCGTGAAACAAAGTGCACCGAATTCAGAACAAAGAGCACTACACGACCATTCAGGTTTCGAGCCAATCTGAGAACTTATTTTTAGCATAAAATTGAGCACCTGATCATTCCTCCCCATTGGAAGCCTTTTGGACCCCAAAATCTCTTTAATTAAAGAACATGTGGATGAGGGCACAACTTCCTCATCCTTCCAGTCTCAATCCAATGGAATTTTCCCAATTTCAACAATATGAGATTTTCATAAAAACTAGGCTTTTTCCTTGACTCTCGAGACCCTGTCTTGTTGTTGTAGACATCATCAAGCTGCAATTTCCCTAAATTTGTAGAGAAACAAGTTGTACTTGAAGAAACAAACTTGTTTCCACCTCGATCGCTAATCAAAGGAAACTTGAAAACTGTCTCACATCGAACATTGTTGATATGGTGATTTTTAGCTTGTCTTGCCTTATACTTGTGTCAAATTTTGACCAAGTATTTTCACCATTTCCATGTACCCTTTCGAAACCAAAAACAATTACTTGTGGAACCTATGCCTTATTTGTCAAATTTCTTTGGTGTTTTCTCTTTGACCTTTGTACTCTCTCGCACTGACATCATGTTTCCATCACTGCTCAAAACTGATGTTGATTGCTACAAATCTTTCACATATTATTTACCTCCTTTCAAAGGAAACCTGTTAGAGTCTCGAAACATATTATTACAAGCATTAACAACTTCAATGAAATCAACTTGTTCATTCGATGCATATTTTTGAAAGGTCTCATTCAAAACATCTCTATGCTTGATTATTAACAAAGTCAAATTTTGACTTGCATTCACTATTCTCTTCATTTATCCTACATGTGTGAGAGACAAAATTCTCTTCTTCGTATGCGCTCTAACTATGTACTTAATTACATCATTGAACAAGTGGTACTTATTCTCATGGAAATGAAATACTTCCCTCCTATCATAAGGATAAGAACTTCCCAAAACAATACCTGAAATCTTAAGTGACACTACATCAAGTTCAACTTCGTCAAGAAAGTTTGAATTGATTGCAAACCTTAGGATGCACTTCCTTGTTACATGTAAATTTTCATTCTTGCATATCCACCCTAAAGGATAAGTTCTTAGATGTGTAACAATTTCAAGATTTAACTTCTTAACTAAGTCTTCAGAAATCAAATTATCTTGAGAACCACTATCAAATAGTGTGTCTATCTTGGTATGTTTTGAAATGACTCTAATATGAAAGAGTTCAATTCTTGTATCTTTATCTTGAGTTACATTAGAGCAACTTGAAGAACTAGTGCTTGATATGTTCTTACCTTTAAAACCCATTGCTATGATCTTAGTTTCATCTCCTAAATCTGAACCTATGTCATGTTCAATGATTGCAATAGTTTTCCCCTTGTATTTCACTTCAACTTTGGATGGAGTTTCCAACAATGGTTTTCATCATGGCCATTCTTCGAAAAATGTTTACATGTGAGTTTCTCTTTCTCTATTTTGATAGAACTATTTTTCTTTCCTCTTCCATTAAACCTACCTTTTCCTTTACCTCATACTCAAGGAAAATATCACTTTTCTCATCTCCACTATGTTTCCCTCTTGCTTCTAGATGTATGGCTTAAACACAAACCTCATCTAATTTGATGGGATTGAACATGAGAATAGTATGTCTAAGATATCTATGAAAACCCCCAATGTACTTTAACAAAGTTTCTTGAGAATACAAATTGACACCCAAAATAAGAGCTCGTCTCCTAAATTCACGAGTATAACCTTGCACACTTCGCCCTTTCAATTGTTTAAAATTTTTCCATTCCATAATGGCTTTTTGCATGTAAGCTAGAGGATAGAAATTCATTTTAATTGCAACAATAAAATTTGACAAAGATATTGAGATCTTGCCATTTTAATATCCTCTAGTGTCTTTGCTTCCCACCATACAAGTGTTGATCCCTGGACCATTCCCAAGGAAGCCAATTGAATCTTTATGTCATCTTCTTGAAGGTTATGAATTCTATAATAAACCTAAAATTGGCAAATCTAATTATCTACATTCTCTGCATTCACTTCACCATTATACATTGGAATCTCAAATTTAACATCAAGTTTAAGAAAGGGTAATCTACCAGCTACTTTGGACGTATGTGTATGAACAAATGGAAGAGTTTTGGTAGTGGAAGATGATGATGAGGAAGGTGAATATGGCAGTGAGGATGATGGTGGAGTGGATGGTGGCTTCTTACCATCTCCATGGCCTCCTCCTTCTGGAGAATCCTTTCCTCTTGGAGGCCTTGAACTCTCTCCTTTCATCCTTACATTCCTTTCCTCATAGAGGACTTTAATCATCTCAGTTATATCAAAGAATGCCTTCCTGAATGCTCTCTCATCTTTTGTCATGATAGGTTCTCCTTCATGAGACATGCTCACTAAAGACTAAAATTCAACTTGAGGATGTGTTGGTGTTGAATAATTTGGAAACCTTGCCCTTCTTCCTCTTGACCCAACTGCAAGGCCCTCAACTAGCTTCCCTTCTCCTCTTTTGAGTTTTAACCTTGTAAGCATCATACAAACTTGCAAACAATTAGATCCATTCTTGCACAAAAAAACCTAAAGAAATTGAGTTTTGATACCAAAAATAATATGAATGGAGTATGTTAGTGTTGTTGTGCTAATTAATTTTTCCATTTTATAAATTCAATGTCTTATGTGTGCTTAAGGGTTCAGGTTTTCTTGCAAATTATCAAGTCTCATGAGTGTTTTTTCATGTCAATTTAGTGAGAAATTTAACATAAGAACAAGAGATGAACAACAAAAAATAAAGTATAGAACATCACCATACATAACATTAACACATGTATTTGATGAAGGAGTTCACCCCTCCTAGGCCATATCTCCTTGGTCTAGATTCCATGGCTTGGGCAATTATATTATTCTAAAATTGTAAAATTGACATGTTTACAATGCTTTTCTACTCCTATAACCTTCTCCAATGAGTCTAGAATGGCTCAAAATGGTCAGCTAGCCTCTTTTTTAGCATGAATTGATCGAAAAATTAAAAATTTATTACCATTTTATTTTTTCCCACTATTTCAGGCCCTAAACTAGCTAACTGTAACTAGAACTGGCAGTTTTTGCCAAATTTGGGGGTCTGCCAATTAAACCACAAAAAAATTTAAGTGGAGTCTTAGCGCAAATTAAGTGCAATTAAGCGCTAACTCTAAGCTTTAAACTAATCCACATTTAACATTGGATTAGGCACTTATTAAGTATGGATTATGGTTAATTAAACGTGGCTTAACTCGTTAATCCTCCGCGCTAATAGTTTGCTTCGCCGGTGGTCTTGTTTTGAGGTTCTATGGGTCGAGGGCTGACCCCCACCTTCCCCCTTCGTATTACAAACTTCAATTTAAGTATAAGTCGACGACTATGTATTGTAAGGACTAATGGATAGGCAAAATGGTAGACCGTGGCTTTGTGTGGAGGGAAGTTGTGGGGTCAAACCCCAGCGCCTCCGCTCGAAATTTGCACCAAAATTTTTACACTGTAATACAACCGTGGGGGGTTGGGGGGGGGGGGGGGGCAGGCATGTGGCGACCCTGGGCTGCACCATGTATCCTCAGCCAGTTGACCCCCAAAATGAACCAATAACACTTTGGCACGTCACCTAGAATATAGACCAGTGCCATGCTACCACTTGGCAGCTTACCATTCACCTAAGAATTGCCAAAAAAAATGACCCACATAGTCAGCATGCCATGTCAGTAGTACGGATTGCTGACTTGGCATTTGACTATCATTTTTTTTTTTACCTGTTTACCAAAGAGAACAAATCACATTTCCAGGAGCATACGATGACCATTTTTTGTTAAATGAAGAGCGTCGGATTCAGAACGACGAGCACTATGTGTTCATTCAGGTTCCAAGCCAATATAAGAAAATTTATTTTTGAGCATAAAACAAAGCACCTAATTAGGATGAGATCACTTGCTGAGTTGAGTTGAGATGGTCTAGATGAGACCCAATGTTTGACCACAACTTAAAATGAAATCAGAAGGACACAAGTTTAGTAGTAGTGTGAGGCAGTGGAGCTTGTGTAGACTCAAATAGACTCAAAGGGAGTATGCACTATGGAAGTTTGAATATTTAGTTTTTGATGAGATTGAGGCAGAGACACTACTGAGATGAGTGTGGTTCATTCTATAGCATATGTTGTGGTGGTGAATACTAGATATTAAGCTAGTGTCACCAACGATGACGAGTTACTTCCGAGTGGTGGAATTACCTCCCTCACTAAGAAGGAGTGTTGATTTGTGTAGCTGGGGAGGTACTCCTAAAACCCTAGGGTACTATGTTTGGGAGAATTTGACCCACAAAAGTTTCTGGGCAGTGTACCAAAGCAGTTGGTTTTGTACCCAAAGTTGTGGGTAAGAAGCCAAGTGAGGAAAATGACATTTTATTCATGGATGCATGAGGATAAACCTTGATGGACTAAGCGGCACCTAGGGCATCATGGCGTGGCTAATTAAAATGGACGGAATCTAATTTCTTATGATAGATGGGGTTTTGTCTACAAATTTAAAGTTAACTTTGGCTTAAGTGATGCCCCTTAAGGGATAGATGTTACCCTCATAGAATATTATAAGAAGAGGTGAGACAATATCATTTGATCACATCCATATGAGTATCTTTCCTTAAGACAAATATGCCTAAGTGAAGGTAAAATGGCCGAGGAGCTGCAGATCCAAAAGAGGGACGTGGTTTAGTTCAAGTGTGAAATGAAGGTCAAGTTAGCTCACATTTGTCGAAGTTTATCCCTCTGAAATTCAACCCTATATTGGAGGTTTGTTTGGCATGTTTGGAGCTTACTTTATGTTATTGATTCGTTCCCTAGTTATGGATCCCTTATGTGGTACACAACCCTTGTAAAGTGTGTGGGATAGAGGACTGAGACCCTAAGAATAAGACATATGCATGTGATTAAGTTGAATATTTTGAGTATCTTGTGTAGAGGTCCTATATATATGTCTATCCTAAAGTGGTTTGAAAAATAGTCCTTAGTATTGTAAGGAAGTGTGAGCTAAAGGGAACAGTATAAGGGAAATATAGTGAAGGAAAGGAAGGGACAACATGGAGCATATTTATTGGAGGAAAGTGATGGTTTTTTTTAAGACAGGGAAGAACAACCTCCCCAGGTATATGTAGCAGCCTGTAAGACATATATTCCAGAAACTCATGACTTTCACAAGAACCGAGGCGTCCAACATTGGGGGCGTCTATCCCTCTATCTTGTTCATGACAGGCAATAGAAAACCCTACCCCCCACCAGTTTTGGACCTGTGACCTCCTAAGAGAAATCAGAAGTTCTTAACCATTGAGCCCACTCAGGTTGTCTTGGAGGAAAGTGATGGTTAAGAGGTATTTCCTAAAGGGGCTAGGACAAAAATTGATGTTCCCTAGTTAGGGCCTCTTCTATGCAGGATAAAGACATTGAATATTGCACAAAATACTGGTTAATTAGCTCTATTCAGGGCATGGAGGAAAATATGTCAAGTCATCCAAAGAAGGGCCTAAATGAAAAGGTTTTTTATTATGTTAGGGTTGCAATGCCTCAAGGTCTATGAGATTTTCTAGGGTGTATTATGCCAAGGCTAATATTTAAGATGTTGAATAAAGGTGAAACTAAGAGGGTTGTCCTAATGTGAAGAAGTTTGGGACTATTTGTGGATGCCCTATACAATGAATAAGAAGAAATATTGTCACCGTTCAGAGTCCAATATTTGGAGCCTTAATATAAGCATGTGTAGTAGGAATATCATTGATGTGATGTCTAGTTAATGAAATCCTTATGATTAGTAGGTTTGAATAGTCAAACTATTTATTGAAGGAAAACTTTAGTGATGCCTTGCTTCAGGGATTTGCAGGTGCAAATCCCTGATAAGAGTGTAGATTTAGAACTCCCTATGAGAAGTGATATTGAAGGAGACTTATCGATGATAGAGAGCAGTTGCGTTGAATACCCTAAGAGTTGGCCATTCTTGGAGGAGAAGGAGGGTTGCTAGAGGGAAGGTCTATGGGCTTATGTTCAATAATTCTAGAAGCAACTAGAAGACTGGCAATGGCAGTTTGCGTAGTTAAAGATACAAGAATTTTGAAGTTGCATAAACCTTGTGAGCAAAAGAAGAGGTGGCAAATACCTACCATAAGTGTTAAAGGTACGTGTACTAAAAGGAATATGTAAGTGTTACATTAGTAAGTAAGCCAAGCGTAAGTCTGTGTTCAGGGATAGTTAGTAGTCATAGGTTGTTGAATCCAAGCCCTAGTCATTCTTGTATCATGGATGATTGTAAGGGCCATGATCCTTAGTACAAGAACCCTACGCTTGTTTTATTAATATATGTAATATGACAAGTTTTGGGTTAACAATTGTCTCGTGTACTAGTTGATTCACTGATGTGTGTTATTATGTTGCGCACAATGCTATTTTTATGGTATTTTAGTGTGTTTATGATCCTGATTTTAGACATGGATCTGTAGCTGAAGTGCTAAGAAATATCAACACTTTGGGTAGTTTTGTGAAAAATGCCCATATTCATGGCACAACTTACACTTAAAAGGAAACTAGTCATCGTCCACTTGTTGTAGGAAGGCACAATTGTCCAGGATTAGTTTACTGCATTTGAAAAACGCTTATCAAGATCAACCTCCACATAGATCTACGCATAGGATAACATCCCATCGTGTGAATTGGCTCAATAAATGTATTTCCCTAACACATTTCCAATGCTTCGAATGGTGTTCTCATTCTAGTAATGCAACGAGAAGTAGGGAAGCTTCAACCAAACATGAATTGTTGAGGGAACATCATTCTCCAAGCTAGAATTTGGGTTCCACCTATTCAAGTATAGTCCATGAGAACCCATGAAATATGGTCTGCTCCTGAACATTAGATCTTTGTCCCCCTTCTCCTCAATCAGAAAGGAAAAAAATCTGTTTACCACAAGAGGTATTAGATATTTTTCCTTTGATTAATGCATAACAATTTTTCTCTACCTAAAAGCTTAATGAAGAAGGGAAGGCTATATCCCTATGAATTTACCTATTTGACCTGTTTCACCTAGGTGCAAAGGCATTATTCTAGAAAAATTAACATTCACCACAATATTCGATACATCATCTAACTTTTTGACCAAACTTGTAAAACAAAGCCTTTTTGTTTTTTCAATCCATTTGCAAAAAAAGCATTAAAAGAAAGTATATCTAGGGCTGCAAGTGAAGGAGGGGCGACCTTCCTCAAGTAGACACCACCCCTACAAATCGAGTGGCCAAAGGTAGCCAAAACTCTAAGCTACCAAAAACTATAGATCAATAGTAAGGCATAGTGTTCCAATACATAAATTAACTCTTCATATTCCTAAATTAATAACCAGGGAAAATTTTAAGAACCCCCCTAAATTTATATATATAATAAATAGGAAAATCCCCATGATACATAGGAAAAATGGAAGGCGATTTTATTAATAATATAATATGTATATATAATTTTTTGGCGAATCTCTCACGAGATTATATTATCTTGTAAAAACATGGTGAATCACCAGTACAAATGGCGAATCACTACTACAAATTGGTGAATTGTTGTCTAGTGGAGTTCAGGTTGTTGGTTCCAATGAAGATATGGTAGTTGAACCAGGAGTAGAAGGAAGAGAACCATCGAGACCAAGCATGGCACATGGTGACTCATGAGGGAAGTAGTTCTCGTGCAGTTTGGAAAACACGCTCTTCTAGTTCTGCTAAGCGTAGTGTTGTTGCTCATGCTACTACTAGCACTGATATTGAGGTTGGAGAGGAGTTTCAACAAATTGGGATCTTTGCAGATCATTTTGTTTCAACAATCCTCCAACATAAAGGCCCATGCCTCTGCCGATTTCTTCAATGAGCAGAACAAGTCGAACAAAAATTAAAACACCAATAACTAATGAACAGAGTCAATACGACAATCCAAACACACCTCCAAACCGACAGTTGTGCCTCACTGTCTGCTACGCACATCCAAACCGAGTCAGCTCATGGCAGAATTTGCTCGTGGGAATGGATCAGAGAATTCGAGGGGGCGATATGATAAATTCATGAAGCTTAACTCATCCCTCCACAGTCCAATGCAACAATGGAGGTCGTCTCTCCTCCATGCATATATTCACCAACAGGCACCAGCAGTTACACAACTATTACACAATCTAGGCCTCTCACAACAGTGGCCTCTCACAAGTTTGACCGACGACGGTGCTTGACTAAAAAATTTAAAAGTAAAAGTTTGACCAGGAAAAGTAGTATTCAAATTTTTATCTTGTAATTAAAGAATTCAACATCCCAATATATAAAAATACCATCAAACGAACATTATGCACTCCACTCATAAAACAGTTCAGGATAAGAGAAAGTGTAACTTCTCATTCCATTCATAACACAACTCATGATAAGAGAAAGTGCAACTTCCCATAATGGTAAAACAAAAGGAGGAACTTTAATAATGATAAAACAATTCCAAAGTGTTGGCTATCCCACTTTTTATTCACACACCAAACAGCCCATCAACAACTTACTTGCACTTGTCCTTTCCAGAAATCAGGAAATTGATTTTACATCAGAAATTAACGAAAAAAACTGCATATGGTAGAGAGCCTTAGTCACCGGCTAAAATTTTAGTGTTGGTCGTTATAGAAATCGACTTATTGCCAACTATCCAAACCTTGAAGTGAAAATTACATTACAGTATGTACAAAAATGGATATAGTTTGAACATGTAAACTCCCCAAGTTTTCTTGTGCCCCTCATTCATGGCTGTTGTTAAGCTATAACATGGGAAACCCCCCCTTCCCTTACAGTTCGTTGCTTAGGGTTGCACAGTTTCCATATCCAACCATCAATCCAGTTAGCTCCTTATTATTCAGACGCTGTTGGTAGACCGTTGGTTTTCAAATCTGTTACCAAATTATGAAAACAATCAAATAAATGATGAATTCATGATTATCTTCGGAGAGTATCTATGTATGATTAATTTCATTTTGACATAATAGCTAAAGAAAAAATATCATTAGGTAAGCAACCCAATTTAAATCTTGAAAATACATAATCTTCAGTGATTTCAATAACTGAACAATAATTATTTTCTCTGTACCTGTTAGGGAACGGTATGAGGTGTGGAAAACTGAGCACATTTGAAGTCAAATGTAATCTTTAGAATTTTATAATATAATACAACTCTTGCTTACTTACAAAAGAAAAAAAAAGCATATTATAATTTCACTATCAAATATCAAATATCAAAAGTATGAATTATTTCTTTCATACGCCCCCTTCATGGATTCTAAATCTTTGAGTTGTTTACATCTTTAGTCTTTTACACACATTTTTTTTCCAAGAAAAAACTGTGTTCTCTATTTCAAGTGTGAAAGAAAAATATGCATGGAAAAGTCTGTGCTTTCATACAAAACTACTAGTCTAAATACATTAGAACTTAACCATTGGATTTACCCCAAATACATACCACATCCATCTTCTGCAATCGGTATACACTATACATGACAACAAGAGTTACAAGTCAACTAGAGCACCTCCCATTGTTCTTCTAAGTCAATAGAGGATTTTATATCTCACTGGGAAGCTTGCTTCCCCCTTGAACTCCTTGAACAAGAGCAAACCTTTTTGTTGTGCCATATCTTTTTTTGAGAGTCCATTGGCTAATTTGTTAAATTCTCTATACAGATGTTGCAATGGACCAAAGAGTGAACCCTGTCTCTCTAATTATGTGAAGCAAAGGAGACAACACTAAATTAGTGATTTGTCACTTCTCATTAAACCAATGCAATTTTCAACTTTGAAACTCCTGGTAGTTGCAAAGATCTAATTTGACACTTCTCAATAAACCAATGCCATTTTCAACTTTGAAACTCCTGGTACCTACAAATATTTGATATCATTTTCTAAAGCAAACTAAGACTTCAAAAAAATCTACAAGGAAAATAGTTCTATCCTCTTATTTGAACCCTTGATCAGGTCCAAACTTTAAGGTAGAGTAACGGGTGAGATAAAAACAAAACAACACCATATCCGCATCTTCTGGAATGCCTTGCTCCATCAAAAACCCTTGCTTCATTATGATTTATCTTAAAATCCTTTGGCTTTTTATCTTTGCAAATTTCTTTATAGGAAATTATAATTATATGCGATGCCAGATTCTCTATCTTATTCCAACCGTCCACTTATTCTGCCAGATCCTCAAAAGTCCACTTGTTCCAACCATCCATAACCCCCACATAATATAGCTAAGAAGAGCTCAAAATTGAGTCTGTGCAAACCATGTCTCAAGACCCTGAAGTAGGGACCCAGAATTAAATTGTCCTTGGCAATTTAAAGATTGGAGAACATCTTTCCATATAGAAATAACATATGAACACGTAATAAAGAGGTGATCCACAAATTTACCTTAACATTTGCAAAAAATACAGCGATTTGGTCCCTGCCAATAGCACTTTTTTCCATTGTCGCAGGTCAGAATTCTGTTTGATAGAGATAACAAGGAGAAGGTTCTAATTTAAGAAATCTTCCAGATGCTTACCTACCATCAATGTCTTTCTCGCAGCAAATCCATGTAGGATAAATCCTCATAACCTAACTTTTATGTAAGGATACTTGTGGCCTTATTCCAAAAGCATACTATTTCATCCCCTGAAATATGTAAAGCAATAAAATTGTGACATAGTAATGAGCTGTAGGGAGTATATTCAACAAAAAAAGCTCCTTGTAAGTTCAGATATTCTGCTACTAACCAATTTTTTTACCATCTTCCAGGAACACCTTGAACCCCAACATTAGCCAACATTGACGCTTGATTTGATTTGATATCGACGCTTCTGCTTAGATAATAGGTTTGATCATAGTGGCTAAAGGGGGAGAAAGTAAAGACTTGTCATTTAAAAAAAAATTGTGCAGATTGTTGCTTTAAATCACTAGATAAAAATCGGTTGAGATCTTCTTTATTGCCACAATATTTTGAATTCTAGATCGTGTTGATTTTTGTTGTGTATCATGGCCACCTCCACCTGAAGACATTGTGAATTAATTTATTATAAATTTCAGATTTCTTTGAGCTTAAAGTCGATGCATTGACGTGAACAGAACAGGCATACTGCTTGAGACCACTAAAGATTCAATGCAAGAAAGGCTATGCATACCTGAATGCTTCGATGAACTTAAGCTGGCTAGTGATCACGAGGAATTAATTGCCAAGTAAAGAATGGCGGGGCATACCTCCTGGAGTCTCCTCCGCATTGATTTTTTGGATGATTGACTGAGCTTTAATGGCGGTGCACTCTTTGAGAAACATTTCAAATCTCAAATCTCGTGTGTCTTATATGGTTTGACCTACTATGGATGACATATTCACCTAGCTAGCTCAAGAAAAATGAGATCCTTCACACCAGATTGTATTTGTTCATCTCAGGTAATTGTTCATCCAGATCTTGCCCCATGAATGTTTCCCTGATAAAATGTGAGGGTTTAATAATGGAACCAATAGCTACCAAGATAGCTTATCGCCAATTCTGAGACTGAAAGGGACTTGAATAAAATGGGAATGTATTTTGATTAAATAGTTCCAAATCTAAAGATTGCTTGGAGTTGAGAATCAATAGTAACTTTAACTATTTTCGCACTATAGAAAAAAGTGAAGCCAGGAAATAGAGTTGGATAGCTAGAACCAAATCTAGAGCCAAAGGGCAGAGTTGAGGTCCATGTTCCAAAGATGCTGATAGAAGACACATTGATCCAAAGTTTGGTTTCCTAAAGCTCTGGTTTCCAAACATGCTCGGTTTGCCACACCTAATACGGTATTGGGATTACTATACCAATAGATTAGATCCTCTCCAAAGGATTACTATACCATATTTTTACATTCTAGAACAGAGTCTATTTGGTATGCAAATCTCTCACCCTCACCTTTAAGATATGCAATGGTAGATCCTGAGCTTTTGTATGTGATACCAGGTCCCACAATTAGAGATGCGTTGATTGTCACCATATTCAACCCTCTGTCCATGGCCAACACCCATGCAGCCCTCTCTGACAGTGTCTTGGCTAATGCGTACCATAACTATACAGGAAATATTGCATAATTAGAATAGGAATACCACAGATAACCTAACATTGGCTATCTGTTTCTGCACTTGTTTCCCTTTCTTCTATCAACTATGTTGCAGATTTTGAAGCATACTATAGCCATAAAACAACACCTTATGAACAGATTGATGAGTAGCAATTTAGCCCTTGAAGACTGCTTTTCTACAACACATTTCCAGCGAACACATAACAATCAAATGCATACATTAGGCCCTTTTCATCTCAAGTACACACCTTAAAGATGAATGTATCAAATTGTTTCTTCATCTACTAATTGGTAGAAAATGGTAAACAAAAATCTTCTACCGTATGACCTGCTTCAAAGTAGTTGTTTGTGACATACAAGTTCTCTCATTTATCCAAATGCCTTATGGCTCCATTAGCCCATAATTGATAGGCACCAATTTCCTTCCTTCTCATTCATTCCTTGCTTTTGTCCATTTTTGTTTCTTCATCCTATTTCATACACTACAACCACCACTCATCTTATTAAATCACCTTGTGCCCCCATTCTATAGCCTAGCAATCCTACCTTTTAGGGATTCCCCCTTGAGTTGAAGAAGAGCCAACCAAAAGAGAAAGGAAAAGCTACTCAAATTGAGTAGGTAATATTCTTGAATTGTAAAAAACTAACACCATCGTGATTGAGACTTTATACTTTTTGTGGGTGCTAGGTTTTGTTGTAACAACAGGGAATCACAGTGTAGATGAAAGATCATATCTTAAGCCAATTTTACAGTTCAAAATGTAAATAATTATGAAAACAAGATATAATCAAGAAATGTAAAAATCATTACCAATAACAAGGCATATATAAGTAGCAGTAAATGTGTTCAATGCAAGTTTACATACCAATTCAAATCTAGGCAATAAATACATCCCAAAATATTAAAAATATAAGGTGATAATCACTAGTGTAAGTAGGGTAGCAGAAAATTACATATACAAATTCAAAGCTCCCTCAAAACAACTAAGGAATCACAATAAAGAAGGAAATGTGCGATAATGTAAACTTACTAGAACTTTCCAAAAATTGGAACACAAATTTATTAACCAATGAATTTTTCATAAATGACTCCGATATGATGCTGAGTAACAACATTAGTATCTCATAACATTAGGCAGTTGCAGATCCACTCCATCCACTAGCTTCCACAATATCATTTAGAAAATAGAATGTATTGCTGAATAAAGGTATAAAAAACCTGAATGTCTGGAGTCATGGAAAAATAAACTTAATTTTCTTCAAAATTTGGAAAATTAGACTAACAATAGTGGAATGAATATATGGTGAAATTGCAATGCCTTATATGAGGTCATTGACTTAATGTTGCTGCATGATCAACTTCATCTAGAAGTTACTCAATTTATGCATGAAGAAGCTCACTCAGCATGTTATCGACTATCAAGTGATTCAAAACCACCAATAACCAGGAAAAAACTAAAAAGGTTCACCCTAAAAGTAATTTCTTCAGTGTCAAGATTCAATATGCAACGCACATAAGCAACGGACGGATGTGTGTCACAACAAAGAAAACAAGAATGTAATTATTGTGGATTAAGAGGATAGCTTACTAGTCATGCTGAAAGAATCATCAGACCCCAACTAAAAAATAATTTTAAGCCATAACCAGCAGCACAGATGCTCAAGAAAAATCATTAATAGTTGAATTTCATGGTTCCATGGTCTGTTCATCACATTCTAAATACCATCTATAGATTTTAGTGGGTATCAAACTCTCAATACTTCAAGCAAAACTATCATACTAGCATTTTTCGAAGGAACCTCATATGAATACTCAAAATGGGTTAACTGAAATGTAGGTTAGTGACTACAAGAAGGCCATACTAGGAAACATGGTAATGAAGATACATAAGTGTTTTAAGCATACTTAAAGAGATTAAAATTTTAGCTCTTGTATTAACTCGTAACATTATTAAAGTTGAGAAACTTGACCACAGCTAGCAGAAGATGATGTTATTTAACATAGGACAACTAGCAATTCTAATACAAGTGTTTTCTTGGTCACTAAATCTAAAGCATTTCTGATACTACATAAAGGTTACTTAATAATAGAGAAAGTATACTTACCTCAAAGAACAGATACTGCAAGTGGATTGAATTTCTTAGTCCAAACAAAACCATGAAAAAAAACAGGAAACAAGATATGTACAATGAAAAGCACTTTATGAAAGAGACATATTTCCATAATTTGGCCACATATACAAGGAATGCATGCAAGAAATATAACATGAGCAAGAAAGGCATCAACAAGAGGGAAAAAAAATAATTAGATTGTCTCAATGTGTACTTCCAGGAAGATGATATGGACTGAAAATCCGTATGCCTATTTTAGAATCAACTGACTCAATTGCATTTTCCAGAGCTGTCTCTGTATTTCCAGGTGATTCATCCTGCTGAATTCCAGCCTCACCACACAAATCCTCATCTTGTTGATTTGGATATAAGCACCCGACATTTATAGTAACCAAATCTACATTATCACGCCTCTCATGAAATTCAGAGACTTGACTAACAGTTTCTGAATTGGGCATCGTAGAAATAGAATGTGATTCTCCTTCACATTCCCTCAATAACTTCAAGGATAGGGAACTGGAAATTTACAGAAATGTTGCAACTTTATTTGTGACAGCAATATCTGTACAGCTGTCTATTGGTACAGGAAAGTCCCTGGAAGAGTTTTCAGTCACTCTGAAATCAATGTTTCCCGTGTGTCTATTTGACATTGTCTTGTGCTCTTCCGTATTCAATATTGAAATATTTCGTTTTATAAGGGAAGGGACATTGTTAACTTGCAATGGACCTACAATGTTAGCCTGCTCTTCTGACAAGACTACTGCATTAACAGGATCCACAGGTGCTTTTGAGACATGCATTGAATTAATGCCATAAGTAAGCTCTTCTGGAGAAACTATGGTATTAAGATTTGATTCTTCTAAGAAGCCTCTCGGATCATGATCATCCACTAGTTCTGGGTCAGTGACACCATCTTCAGGTTCTGCTAAAAACACCCTAGTATTAACATCATCTAAAGGATGTTCTGAACAACCTTTGGAATTGGTATTGCATCCCAGTACCAAATAATCTGCATCCTTTACATTCACCATTGGTTCTTTCACATCAAAAATTGGGCTGTTTTGACTTGAACTGATAGAGTTATTCATTTTTGCATCATCTTGAAGAACCATATAAGGGTTTTGAAGAACAATTCCTTTGAAGAACCATATAAGGAAAGCTCATCAAGAAGGAAGGATGGCTTTATTTTTCAAGATTGGTCTACATTATAGGCTTTCTTTTTCAAGATTGGTCACATTCAGAAACATTTCTCCTAAAAATGCTCTACTTTCTTGGTATTAATTGTAGGCTTAATATGATTTTTTCTGTATTTGTAAGGTAAAAATGTAACTGTTGAATATTAAGCATAGGTGATGAATTTTACGACAAGACCAAAATCTCAAATGCATAACAGTGATATATTTCCCTATTGCTACATTGGAGTACTTCTAATGTAAGGCATTGGATATTGAACTTGAAAGCTAAATTTGTCATACATTCCTTCATGTCAGCGTATTTATCATCTAGGAGGGATATATGCAAAGTTTGGAAGGCAATATGGTAATACAAATATATAGGATATCTTGTAAATTAACAATGGGTGTAGAAATCCAAACTGAATTTTGGTTATCCATGATCTTTTATACACTAGTATGATTATGATCCATGCTTACAATGACTGCTCACCTCAAAACCTAATTGACAAAAATACATTTATCATCCCCATTAAAGAACCTCATTGCTTACTCCTCTTACCCATTTATCTCACACCTCCATTCATCTATATGAATGGGATCCAGCCACGTTGAGCCAACATTACTGGTTAAACAAGAAAGGAAGTAGTTATTGGACAAAGCTTTACCCCTTATTATCACTTTGCAGTTCTATGAAAATTTTCCTTGGACAAAGCTTTACCCCTTATTATCACTTTTCAGTTCTATGACAATTTTCCCTGTATCAAAAATAAGAACCTAACTCTTTCTTGCATACATAAAAAGATATCAATTGATTGTTAGGCATTGATTGATATCCAAATCAACCATAAATCCACAATCACAGCAAATCCCATCTTGGAAGCCTTGAAATTTCACTATAGAAGAAAACAGAACAAAATAACGTTAAAAATGGAGGAACCTTTTGGGGCTATTGCTTATTTAAGAAAACCGATGAGTTACAGAGATCGATATCTGTGTATAGTAACAATATCATGGTTGGTTGCCTTCGTGACCTATTATTCTCCACATAATGTTCACAAAAGCGATGATTGTAGCTAAACTCATTGTCTTCTCCAACTACCTTGGGATGGCCACATTACTTCCCCAATGGCCATCCTTAACTCGATGGTAGATTCACGTCATCACAAAGCCCAGTCACAAAGTCACTTTGTGGCTGGCTCTCCGAGGACCCATCTCTACAATCGGGTTAAGGATGGGGCATTCCCCAACAAGGTTCAACTCTTACAACTGATTCATAAAAAAATGTATTCCTTGCAAATTTATTATGAAACAATGTAGTTGAGGGCTAACTTCACATACCAAAAATCATTGTAATAAAAGATGGGAAAGAATATGTTGCCTAGTACCAAGTTTGTAGAAGAAACTGTAAATATACAAGACTTTTTAACCATGGAGAAAATTCATTGCAACTGCGTTACTCTATATTGATTTTGTTAAGGTATCTCTCATATTAGATCCAATACATGTCAAAGAAACATCATATCATGCCACAGGTATCCATTGAGATAACTGTAGAAACAAGTTTCAACTGCTTGAGAGGAAGAATCACATCAAACTGAAACTTCTGACATGGAAACTATTGAGTTCTTTTGTTCTAGCAGGAGATTTTTTCTTGCAGAAACCAGATTCTGGCCCGATGTATTTAACAAAAGGTATTACTGAACATACAAATTTATTTCTGGACCTTGACTGTGGTTATAAGAGATTGAAAGTAAATAATAAATAAAGTGTATAAACATGTCTAAAAGAAGAAAAGTGGTCAAAGAAACAGTCAAAACACCAACAAATAGCCCTACATCAAAAGGAATGCCTCAGACATCTCTAACTTGGGTATAGCTGAAGTGTAATGAAATGAAGGAACAAAATCCAAAAATAAAGAGATTGAAAAAAGCACAGTATTAAACATATGAAATCAAATTTCGAAGAAATATCCACAGATAAGTACAGTCCCAGCCCATATTCAGTTATAACTGGTATTAATGTTATATATGTTCAAGGCTCAAGCACTACTACAGGGATAATCTTAGCCCAAATGTAGCTAGCACTAAACCGTCCTAAGAACGACAATAGACAGCAGTGTCAACTCGCAGCCTTAGTTTCGTACCCTGCACTAGTTAACTGGTATTAATGTTATATAAGTTCAAGGTTCAAGCACTGCTATAGGGATAATCTTAGCCCAAATGCAGTTAGCACTAAACCGTCTTGAGAATGACAATAGACAGCAATGTCAACTCGCAGCCCTAGTTTCGTACCTTCATGTGTTGATTGCTTTATAGAATAGTGTAACAATCCGTCTGAGAATGTCAACAAGTGCACTAAGATTGCAAGAAAATGTCACAACAACATTGTTAAGCTTTTCATATAGACAGGATTGAAACATGTGCAAATTTTGAGAGCTAGGAATTTGCTGCTCCTACCATATATAATCCCAACTGAAATGTCTCTGATCTTGTAACTGCAACATTGGAGATCATTCCATTCACTTCATTTTATTGGTAATGCTTAGTAGATACTTAAAACCTAGATGCTCAGCTTAATTTGGGCATCCTTCTCTGTTTTTGCTATGTGTCTCTCTGCTTTCCAAAAAAAATTTCTTGGAGTTTGTCCATTCTTCACCATTTGCTTGGCCATCTTGACATGAACAAAGGAATTATCTGTACCATCAACATCCATGTCCAGGTAGAAAGTAATATAATGGTCATGGATGACACCAATTGTATTCTAAGCAAGCAAAGTCCCATGAATCTCATCCTCAGATCTGATCTGGTTGATATTCTCATATTTTGTACCTTTTATCATCAATATCCCACTTAGTCCAACCTGTGTGCCAAATAAAATGGTCAAAATCTTAGCCCTTCTAATCTGCGCTTGAGTAAAAATAACTTGACAAGTTGCTTTCTCAAGGAAAGATTTCAGAGTTTCCTACCCTAATTCGGATAAATCCATCAGTCTGAAATTCCCAATCCACAATATAATCATAGTTTGCAACAGATGCTGCCATGCGGGCTACTAAGGTAACCTTTGGTCTGACTTCTCGAATCTGTCACACAATAGATTTCAAAAATTAGAAATACAAACAATATGCCAGTGCAAACAGAAGCAAGAAACTTTTTCAAGGTTTATACATGTGCCAAGGAAACAATATACTAGTGCAAACAAAAACATCATCTTTTTTTCTATGTTTATACAAGCGCCAAGAAAACATCTAAATGCCAAGGAGATTGTCAATAAGTACCAAACAACGACCTAATCTTACCCACCAAGGAAACAATATACCAGTGCAAACAAAAGCATCAATTTTTTTCAACGTTTATACAAGTGCCAAGCACACATCTAAATGCGAAGGAGCTTGTCACTGAGTACCAATCAGTGACCTAATTTTACCCATCCTAACTTCGTTTATGGAGATTGGAAGGAGATATATGGACAACCAAGCATGAGATGTATTCATATTAAGTCTAGTCTTTATAAGAACATTTATTACCGCCATAAGGTGCACCAGGACCCATACTCAGAGCAATCTAGTTCAACCTTTGCCTGAGAAGGCAAACGAACCCAAGTCCTAACAAAAAGCACTAGCAGCAAAGATCCCGTGAGAATAAACAGGAATTTAAGGTATGTTGTGAAATCCATGTCTTATAGGCTAACAGGTGACACTGCAGAACTTTGCTGAATCTCTGTACCTATGCAATTATATTGTGTTTATGGGCTTCTAGGGCTAATTAACTAAACTGACTGCTCTAGGGCTTGCTATTTCAGATGGTATCTTCCATACCCTCGCTCAGCCAGCAAGAATATCGGCGAGTCTATGCACATCCAAGGACCAACATTCAACTTCCACGCCCCTTCCAAGCCCCAACCACCCCAACAAACCAGTGAAAAAATGGGGTGAATCACTCCAACCCCTCCCTTCGACCCTGTAAATCCAGGCGAATGCCATTAAAATCTGCTCCAACCAAAGAAAATCGAGGGCGAATACCATTGTTTCAATTTTATGTGCATTTTTTTTTGTGGGTTAATATATAATAATTAATTATTTTTTAAATAATTATTGGGCTAATTTTATAAAACTATAGAAAATGGGTTTTATATAAAAAATTCGCCCTATTAAAATTTAAAATCCCTTAAAATTCGCCTTTGGGCTAAAATTCGCCCCTAAAATTTTCCATGTTAATAATTACAGATTTCGATAAAAAACATAAGGCTTAAATATTTATTGCGACTCTTAATTAAATATTGTTTTTTTAGCATAGGTATTAAAAATCATTGCGTTAATAATTTTTGGGATTGCAGTTTAGGATCCTTTTGAATGTGTTTTTTTGATAGGTTAACTTATTTTACAGGTAGAAGAAGTTTTATATATTTTAGCAAATATAACATGTTATTCCATTAACATTAAAATCATAATACATTATTTTAGTTCGAAGTTATTTATTTTATTGCAAGAGATTTATAATTTTTTTTAAAGTTTTAATTTTAATATTCTAACGGTTTTAAAAAATGTTTTTTTCGAGCTATTAATATTTTAGTTATATTAGTCTATAAGGGTTAGTTTAATTGGTTAAGTTCCTAGTTTAATTGGTCAAGTTCCTATTGTGAAGTACATTGCTTATTGGGATGTTATATGGTCAATTTTCCTGGATGCCCTTGGAGTTAGGCTTTGCTTTGCTAGTTTGATCCATTCAAGTCAAGTCAATCTACCTAGATTTTCATGGAAAAATAAATAAGCAGATGATATAATGCATAGTTAAAAAAGAAGAAGATGATATAATGGGTAGTTTAATTTTTCTAAATTATGATATAATGAGTATTTTATTGAGACTAGCATAATCATATATAAATTAAAGCACTCGTAATCATTGCTAGGAATCAATTTTCATCTTTCAGAATGATGCAAATCCCTATTTAGATGAAAAAAAGAAAACCTAAACATGAATATGAATAATCTTTCACAATGATGCAAAACACTATATAAATGAACAAAAAGAAAACCTAGATATGAATATGAATATGAAATTTCAATTGCATTTATCTTGTGTGATTGGGATGAATGAGTGATCCTTTACCCACGTTCAATTCTCACAAGCCAATAGACATCAAAATAAATAGGCTTCAAATCTCTTATTTTATCATTAATCTAATTAAATATAGTTTTATTCAATCGTACTTTGTAGAAATTTGCTGAATAATGATTAATTATCCACCGAGACTATCCTGATCACATACAATTTGAATTTATATGCAACACATAATCTCTTCCACTCAGATCATCAAACATGCGGAAATAAAACAAGCGATAGCACATCAATTCATCATACGCATTAACACAATATGTATGGGGAAAGCTTATAGCTGAAAACCCCGCAGCTATTGTGTATATTATAATGGAGAAATCATGTAACAAAATCAGTACAATACTCCTCGCAAGTACTCAGTACTTTCTCATAAAGTTACACACAATCTAGCTCAGTTTTGAACAGGTTACTAGTTCAAAACTCACCGCCAATTGCCTTGCCTCTATTGCGCAATCCAGGCCTGTCTATATAGATATCCAAGGTTCGAATCTCCTTGGCTTGACAATGCAATCATCATGGTCAATTCCTCCAAGTGTGGTGCAAATCTCATGCACAACTGATGTCGCCACTGATAGCTAACTCCACCCTTTCATCTACCTCTTTCACTGGTCTCCACTGAACTGTCCATGCACTGTAGTGAACTGATGTGTTCTTGAGTTGAATAATGAGTTACTAATTAATGAATTAAATAATATTTAATTCACTCCACTCATTACTAGCTGATTAGCTAGTTAAACTAATCTCAACTAGTTCAACTAAGTTAAACCGAACACAACTCCACTAGCTGTCTCATTAACTCCACCAAACTTCTGCCACTGAAGTCCTAACTGAAGTCAACCATGCATGTGCTCACCAATCCCTTAGGAATAGCGTAATTCCTCTGTCAGATGCATGAGCCACTTCCAAGGCTCGAACTGAAGTGCTCCAGGAGAGTAAACTGTTGTTTAGAGTCCAAATATTATTAAGGGTAAATAATATTTGACTTCCCTATTTTTTAGGATAGGTAGTCTAAATATAGACTTCGACCTATCGACCTATAGGTCAAAAAATAGAGGTCCATCTATTTTTAACAACATCACCAATACTCCAAGAATAACATACTGCAACCCCTGGACCATGCTCCATATGTCTAAAAATAGACATAGTCTAAAAATAGACTTTGCGCCAGAATTTGCCTACGGGCGCACTTAGTGAAGGCGACTTCATTTCACTAAGCTCCATCATCTCGCTGCATTTTCAACATACTTGACCATGGGTTACTATAATAGTAAAAAACCACAAGTCATATTCATATAACACATTTTTCTATAACATTTTTTTTAATTAGAAGAATAAAAAGAGCATAACTACTTTTAAAATAAATCTCAACCTTCAATTTATAACTATCATTGTAAATATTCTAAGATATTTTTTGGATGTTAAATCACTATCATTCAACTAATAATCATTAAAAATCCAATCATGTTAAAGGCACCAATTGAGCTACCCCTTGGTGAAAAGATCACTCGGAAAAAATCCAATCATGTTAAAGGCTGGTGTGACTGAAGTTGGGTGTTATCCCTAGGTGGCATTGACAACTTAAACACCCTTGTCTCACAACTACTCAAGTCACAAGTTAACCTTGCCAATGAGAACTCACATTACATTACCCAAAAAAGAAAAAGAGCTTATCGACATAATCAAATTTTAATAATAATAAAATAAAATTTAAATTTGGAAACAAAATTTAACGTTAATGTGTTCCACACAATGAAACAATACAGTGCATGCACCCAACCCTCATGCATGTGCTAACTGCAAACATAACGCCCACTTTTTTATTTTAAAATGCCCAAATGACGTTGTCTAAACATGCTCCATTTTAGAGTTTTTGGTTATAATCCAACAAATTTATTTCGTCAAACCTTAATTTTGTTATTTAAAATAGATTTTTTTGCTAGATATAAGGATTCAACACCCTAAAAACCTTTAGAGCTCTCAAATTGTGGAGAATTTACAACTCAAACTTGTGATTCATTAAATCAAATAAATAAATGGCTGTCAGAGTGGACCCTAACCTCAATGATGCTAGCAAACGGTTGGGAAACATGGGTGGCGATCGCAGAGGCCAGGCAAGGGGCATTCAAATGGACCGTCTACGTGGCGTTTTTATTATCATGAAACGAAACATCATACGCCTTGGAAATGAAGCCCAACAAAAGGAAACCCAACATTTGACTTGTAGTTAATTTTTGCCGTTCTGATACCGCAAACCACATGAATCCCAAGGCATGCAAAACCACTTGAAATTTTTACCATTCTCACACCACCGCTCACATAAATTCAAAGGCTTGCGGAAAGTGCGAGATGAACCACTTAATATTCTAGCAAAAAAATAAGTACATTTATTGTTAATTTTTTTGGCTAGTTTAAAATTTGATGGCAAAGCCCAACAATTTGACTACTAAATCTACAAAGGCATACCTACTTTACCTCTTTGATTTTGAACCTATAAACTCTTAGAAGGAAATACAACTTTAATACATACTCTTAAAACTGTATTTTCAAGATTTAAGTTGATTTTTATTTTTTATTTAATTTCAAAATATATACATTGAACTTTCAAACCTATTAACCAAAAACACACACACATATATATTTACTTCTATATTCAAAACAATTAAACCCCAAAATTCAAAAACCAGTACTCATAAAAATAAGTTCAGGATAAACCTATTTTTTTTTATAGAAATTAAAAAAAATAATAAACTTACTTTTATAAAATCTATAAAAAATAATAATAGTGTCTCTGTCCCCAAAAAGTGAACTTATATATAAAAGTCCGATAACAGTGATTATTTAATACAATAAAATCAATTTAAAATATAATTAATTGTTTGTCCAAGAAACACAATTGAAAACGGAATTAATTACGAGTGCTGAACGAAGTCCTCCCAGAAACCCATATTCTTCAGAACCCAAGCGGTGGCCTAGACGGACTTTAATAAAAGTTAGGCCGTAACCAGCCCGGTTAGGATAATACAAACTCTGCAGACAAGTTGCATAGAAAAAAGTGACTCAATAGCTGTAGTATTTTACTTTTAATATTTCCTCGGTATATAAAGAAGGTAAGTTCCCTGTAGTATTTTACTTTTAACATTTCCTCAGGATATAAAGAAAGTTGTTATTGGACAAACTGTAAACTCGGTGTCCCAGATCAGCACAAGGTGCTATGAATTTATTAGGACAACATGAGGTGATATGAATTGTATGAGTAATTGTTTTTAGTGAGTTTTTTTGGAAATGTTTTTATGTGGTTTTTTTGTTTAATTTTTATAAAATTTTGTTGAAATTTATTGAAATCACAAATTGATGGGTAATCTGTATAATCCAAAAGTCTTAGAAATTTTCTAGAATGCTCAATTTATTTATATAAAATAAAAAAATCAGTTTAAAACTATATACAATCAAAGAATCAATTTAACTAATATAAATCAAAATTTCTTATCAATTATTTTTGAGTCAAAATCTTTAAAAAAATCACACTAAAAACAACTCAATTTTATTTTATTATGAACATTTCTCTATATGCCCAATTCCTGTATTATTCCCGTTATTATTGGCAAACTTGTTCAAAATATTCAATGAAATGTTTTTCATCTGTATCATAGAATATTAACATTTTAAGACACTACAAGATTCCTTCCACCAGAAAAAACCTAAACCTTTTAAATAGCTAAGAAAATACCAAATTGTGTAGAACAGATGAAAGCTTTCATTGTACAATGTCCCTCACTTTGATATAAAACTGTGCTCATCAATCTAATCTAATCTCTAGGCATGACACGCAGATTTAATCCATCCTCAGTCATATGGAGTGTCAGTGAGGGACGATATCTCACTTCCATCCCTTGCACTAATTCAAATTTGAAGAAGCGTATAAGAACAGCAGCAACAATCTTCATTTGGATGTAAGCAAAATCCTTGCCCAGACACATGCGAGGTCCAGCCTGCAAGCCAAGCACACACCTTATCGATTTCAAGTTATTGTCAGAGGTGTGTTTTCATAACATTAAGTCATTTACCTGAAACGCAGTAAACTTGAACGGTGATTCGGGTTGAAAAATTCCATTATGGAGCCATCTCTCAGGCCTAAACTCCTCCGCATCACTGCCCCAGAGGTACGTCATTCTTCCCATAGAGTAAGGAACATAAGCCACCATATCACCTTTCTTGACTTTGAATCCATCCGGAAGGATATCCTCAGAAACTGCATGCTTTCCATCCTTCATTTAATTGTATTTTTTTTGGGGTCAAGAAATAATCATATCCATAAATATATAGAAAATGGAAAACATTATACTGAATTCCGGATACCCTAATTTAAGGATAGGAATCCAAATTCAATTGAACTTGTTCATCTTTTTCCAAAAGACAAGGCATGCCAGAAAGCCTACAAATGAGAAGGAAATATGATATAATATTTGAGCATAGCCTCACAGGAATTCCAGTATATTCTAACTAGAGGAGAAACGAGGCTACATTTTCATTTCTGTCAATAGAGATGATGTGGATGTGGAGTGGTAATCACTCTAAAACTTTGGCTACATTTTCATTTCTGTTGGCAGAGTGGCAGGGGACAAACAGAGATCATTGCACTTTGGGGTGCCCTCACATTACCAAAATGGTTTGGTCTAGAGAACATTTATATACTTGAGGATACCAAGAGCATCATTCACTGGGTCAAAGAAAGAATATACACTTTCTGCTCTTATATTTTGTCCAACTGGATAGGCCGCATCAGAGTACTGGCTGTCACTTTCCAGAACATCTCTTTCAGTCATATCTATATAGAGAAAAACCAGGTTGCAGACCTCTTGTCAAAAAAGGAGAATCGACTCAAAGACGGGAGAATCGACTACTCAAAGACAGGTAAGTAACACTTTGCAGCATAAGTATAGAGCAAGCTCATGAACCGTGGTTGCATTGACACCAACTAGTTTAAAATTTTGATGAATGTTGTCTTTTTGACTAAGATTCTGCTGCATTTGCATAGGAACTAGTATCCAATATGTAAAAAGTTGTTCACAGTGGTTTTTGTATCCAATAATGAACTCTTTTTTGTTAAAGAATAGGACAGAATTTAAAAGATAGGGCAGTGTCTTACCAGAGGAACAGCTGGGTATAAGCGTAATGTCTCCGATAAAGCTGCATGGAGATAGTGCATCTTATCCAATACTGTATGTGTCAGACTTTGAGAGAACATATTAATAGACTCTTCAATGGACAAACATTCATTCTCCTTCAAGACCAGGTCATGAATTTCTTGAAGAAGCTTTTTTTCAACATCCGGATTCTTGCAAAGCAGATGAAAAAACCAACAAAGGGTAAGTGCAGTTGTGTCCCGGCCAGCTATTAAGAAATTCAGAATAATATCTCGTAGATACTTATCAGAGTAATTCTCTGGTTGTTTCTCTGTGAGTGCAATAAAGCGGGAGAGTATGTCCGGTTTCAGCTGTAAATATATTTGAAGGTCAATGCCAGAGAAACAATGTCATCAGTACCAGCAATAGCAGACTGTAAAAATTTGAAAATTTATGTTGCAAATGAGGACCAAAGCTTGTGTGGGTATTCTCTTACATAGTTATTCTGGACAGAAATCTCATGTTTTCTGCTCTGAATGACCTTATACACAAAAGCATCCACCGTTTTGATGTTATCCTTCATGGTGGCCTCTGACAGCAAATTGAAGTATCTTTTTAATTTCCAAGCAACGTCAAAATAACGCCACATAAGCAAAGCATTTGCAGTATCAAAAGCCATTGCAAAAGATGCCTCTGCTCCAGAGCTGGTATTTGTTAAGCTGTTGATGTCCACCCCAAACCCCAGTTTACAGAATCCATCCATTGTTGATCTCAGTAACAGACCCTATAATTACCATTTATCCATAACAGAATTATTAATATGATTTTGCATTTTGCTATTTTCTATAGATTATCCACACAAAGAACAAGAAATGCAATTCTAATTATAAAATTTATCGGAGGGTATGAGATATGTGAATGATTTAACATGCCTGCATCTCTACGGTTTGCTTTGATCGGAATTTTTCCAGTAGAATTTTGGAAAGTTTCACTGCATTCTCCCGAAAAACAACGCTGCTGAAATCCTTTAACACTTTGGTAGAGAATTCGAAACTAGCTAATTTTCGCTGTTCTCTCCACAGCTCGCCATCAATGCTGAAAATACCATCTCCAAGAAGGTCTTCCATAACGTCATGGTGGGGTTTTCCCTGTTATCAATTTTCAAAACAAAGAAATCATAAGCATATCGCAACATATATATATATATATATATGACTCAAAATACATCAGAAAGCTGACCTTGATGTAGTTTGCAAAATTAGATCTGAGGATGTGCTCCACGTTTTCAGGATCAGTGGTCACAACATAGCTGAAGGTAGGATAAGGTATCCTGTATGTTTTGTGGCGTCTGTGATGATGAAGAACAAAGTCATGGAGGCGTTTAAAATTGATAATTATACCAAACATTGTTGCAGCTACAGGTGGGCGTGTGCCACTTCTCCAATTCATTTTGAATAACATAATCACTAAGAGAACCAGTGTAATAGTTTCTGCAGCATACTCCGTGTTCCATTCCATTGTTTCTCAGGTTTCAAAACGATTGATAATGTAATAAAACCTAGTAGTCTTAAAACCCCTCAAAATAACTCAAAATCTTTGGCAATGTCAAGAAAGATTAAATTTTTCTGAAAATCTAAGGGTTTCAGAAACAGCTTTCAAGATTTTGAGTGGCTGAAACCAGATGATTTTGAGTGGCTAAGGGTTTCTAATTTTGAGTGCTAAAAGGGTTTTTAATTTTTGATAATGTCGAAACCATTTCCTCATTTAAAAAAATACGTACCCTCTTTAACTATAAAGATATTCTTAATATTAAGATGTGAAGAGCAAACACGCCTATACTATCTCAACACGTTGAATTGTACCAAACGAACTTCACCTATCCATTTTAAAAATTGGTGATAGTTATTTTTCATATGAAATATATTAAACTAATTTTAAAGTCAAACCTATTGATTTTTCCCATGAAAAACCTAAAATAAAATATTTAAATCATTCCGATAAAATACTTAAAAATACGAAATTGATATTAAACATATTTAAATCAATCATATAAAATATTTAAATAATACGAAAATGATCCTCGTCTCGCTTCGTGGATATATAGATCTCGTATCTGGCGTGACTCACCATGAGTACGAGGACGTGGCACCAATCTTGATACCAGTTGTAAGCACCGCACGCACTAACTCATTTCAGATGGTGATCCAGAGTTTCACCCAGGAGGACCCGGACCCGCATGGTCATCAGTTCAATAGACAGCGATTTTTTCTTTCTGGAAAAAAAACATGAAACTAGTTTAATGATGCCACGTACGCCAGGGATCTGGAAGAACGTCAGCAATATTCACGGTAAGGACTCAAAAGCCCCATGCCAGCGCCGCCCGCACTATTGTGTGTGAACTGAGAAAAATGAGTCGGTCCAGATCTAACGGGTCTGGAAAATGAACTCGGTCTCTAACATGAGGATGCTCACGGAAACTCATTCTATGATATATATATATATATATAATTAATTAATTAATTAAAAACCATAAAATGAAATAATTAATTGAGTAAATAATAAAAAACAATAAAACGAAATAAAAAACCAAAATATTTATTTTTTTTATTTTTCCTCCAACCACCAGCAAATACTATTAATAAAATTTTATTATACATTCCCTATAAATTCACACAACTTTAGATATGATTTAAACTTAAATGAGTATTACACCATGTTCCACACACTCTTTTTTAATCAATTGCTTATGATGTACCTCTATCTTAATTTATTTAAATTGTGCTTAACAATATCATAAATTTAATAAAAAGGTCATATATTTGTTTATTATAATATATATATATATATATATATATATATATATATATATTGAAATAATATTTTTAAAAATGGTATTTAATTTTATTAAAATTTAATATTAAAAACTATTTTAAAATAAAAAATATTATTATTATTATTTAAAATTTTTAATTCATATATTAAAATTATTATTATTATTATTATTATTTAAAATTTTTAATTCCTTTCAGGTCCTTCATGTCGTTATGTTGCTCTAGCTTACTTCAGGCTCATTATGTTTACTAGTTAGGGTTTGAAATATTCAGGCCCTAGGATGGTCGTAGATATCTTTCTTCTTATGTATATTCATTGTAAAGACCATTTAAGGGAGATGCCTTTGACCCTTGTAAACAAATATCATGTATAATTTTTTTCTTTTAAAGAAATTTTGTACCTACGTTTTCTTTTCTGCGAGGGTTTCCTTCCCTCATGTACTAGAATGCATGTGGCTGCGAGAATGGTTTTTCTTTGTAGACTTGAAAATTGAATATATATATATATAGCTTGAGTGGGCCTAATGGTTAAGAGCATGTGTTTCCTCCTAAGAGGTCACAGGTTCAAAATGAGAGGGGGGTAGAGTATGTATGCCTTCGTAGACTTATCATTCAAATTGTTGCGCGAAGGTGGGTCCCTTGTCCCACACACAAAGGGATCTCATACACCAATTTGGTGTCTAGCTTGGCCGTGACCTTAAAATTGGATTATATATATATATATTTGTAAACATTTTGTCTCATATTCTTAATCGATTTCTGAAGAAATTATGGTAACTAGATTTGAACAAGAATTTTGTTTTAAGATTTTATTGCTCAGACATGTAGGTTCTAATTTTTCTTTCGTAATCATTCTATGAGTTGAATATTAGCTTCATAGATTTTAACATTTTCATTTTATGCTGCAATTGCTTGGTTGAAGTTCCATCAGAACATTGTACTAGATATATGTGTATGTATTTCGTCTACTTTTTATGTATATAAGTATACTATTGCCTTTTTAGGAATTCTTAGATGTATTAGTTCATGTATTTCCACACATATAATTACTGTGGTTTAATTTAATAATATATATATAACTAGGACAAAGACCTAGTGGACCCCTGTAATGGGGACCACCTCCGGTCTTCTGAACCCTAATCCTCTTTTGTTTAGGACTATTGTTCTTGGGCTTATGAACATAAATTTTGTTTTCCATAGGCCTTCACATCTAACTTGAACATAAACACCAACCTTTGACCTTAGTATTAAATACATACATACATACATATATGTTTGTAACTCTTTCTAGTATACTACTTCTGAAACACACTTTCTAATATCAGTGAGCCCTACACACAGTTTTACGACTGCCTCTGAATACCCAATATTACCACTTGGTACAATATTGGTTTAATGGAAAATTATGTGGAAAAGGGATATTTCCATAACACCTGTGCACATTTACTTTACCTGGAACAAGCATAGTTAACCAAACAACAACTGCATTTTCTGATATAAAAATACTTATGTCCATTGTTCAACATCAATAAATATTCATTTATCCACTTGTAAATTCATACCATTGATTTCTACAGTAATCATCAACTCTCTCCTACATTGTCTCAACAATCACATTTCTATTATTCATAGTCTAAACAATTCATATACTTATATAGAGCTTTCTAGAAAATATGTTAAAGGATTTTGTGTTCCTCTCAACTTTGAACCAACTTGCTGTTAGTTACCTTTGAGCTCCACTCCCAGTTGTCATGAAAAACTATGTAGAAACCCTTATTAAATTTTCTCCTAAAATCTTAACAATGTCCTGTTAATCTTTTGGGTTCAAACCAATCTTCTTTCTCTCCCACTTGTTTGCTTTCCAAAGAAAATGTATTTATCCCCCAAAGTTCTTTCTTTTCTTACAAATTCCACTTAATGACATTCATCTCTATTCATGAAATCTGGTAGTGTTCAATCTTTGCCAAAATTCTCTTTTTCCTTCCTCAAAAATCTTGGCAAAAGGAGGGTTTTCTTACTTTTTGTTCTTTCCCCCTCTCGGCATAATTGTTTTCAACCATTTTCTTGACAATTGGGAGTTAATCTCACATGTCAACCATTAACATATTTCTAAGAGGGATTGACATGCCAAAAATATATATTTTTTCTTTTAATGTTTAAAATAAATATTTACACCAGTATTATTATGCATTTATCCCTTTTAATTTTTAACCAAATATTTAATATAATTGAGTCATAAGTAATTTTCGAGTCACAAAGTAAATTTCCAAGGGTATTACATTTCCCTTCCCCTTAAAAATGAAAAATGTCCGCAGTGTTTTCAAGATTCCATCATCTTCAGAACAAAAAATGAAGCATTTCCTTCATTTTATCTTCCATTTCCTAGGTTGTCTCCTCAGGCTCAAAATGCTTCCAATGCACTTTAACCTGGGAAATGGCTCGATTCCAGAGTATAATCTCCCTCCATTCCAAAAATTTTAGCTGCATGACCTGGTACTCTCCTTCTAGTTCAATTGTACAAAATTCCAATCAATTATATATGTTAGATCATGTATATGTTTCCTCAAAAGAGACACATGAAATACATTATGAGTTTTAATATGGGCTGGTAGTGGCAATAGGTAGGACACCAACCATACCATGGCCAATATCTCAAATGGACCACAAAACTAAGGGGCCAAGTTACAACAGCTCTCCAATTTCAAGGAGTTTTTTTTGGGCCATACTTTAACATAAATATATTCAACCACTTGAAACTGTTTATGTGTCTTTTTTAAATTAGCAAAGAGTCTTTCGTTTGGGTCTGCATTACTTTCAAATTCTATATGATATTTCCTAACATCTCTTCCATTTCTTGTAACATATATGGCCCTAGCACAGGTCTACCCTCGGGTTGACGCCAACTTAAAGGAAATTGACATTTTCTTCCATACAAAGCCTGAAAGGGATCCATTTTGAGTGATGCCTAATAACCATTGTTATAGATGAACTTTACCAAATGTAGATAGTCCTCCCACTTGGTGGGTTAGTTCATGACATAAATGATTGATGTTTCTTTAAGGAAATCATTAACCGTTTCTATTTTCCCATCAGTTTGTGGATGATATGCGGTGTTGATGTTCAACTACGTACCCATTCTAGAAAAGAATGCTAACCAAACACTTGAGGTGAAATTTACGTCTCTATATGATATCATTGTCTTTAGCACACCATGATGTCAAAAATTTTCATTCATAAAGACTTCTTCAACTTATGCAACTTTGTAGGTAGACTGAATATGTATAAAATGGGTAGCTTTCATCAACTTATCTACAAATACCATAATAGAGTTGTGCTACCTTCTTGTTCTAGGTAGTCCAGTAATAAAATCTAACGATATTACCTACCACTTACACTTCAGTACAGATAGGGGAATGATAATTTTTACTAGGTGTTCATGCTATGCCTTCACCAACTGGAATTCTTGGCACCTTTCCAAGTAATCAACAACTTCCTTCTTCATTCTCGGCCAAAATTTTTCTTTTTTCATAGAGACAATCATTTTTTAATACTTTAGGTATGTTGCGTAAGGTTTTTTGTGATTTATTCATCCAATATTAATATTTTAATATCATCCAAAATTGGAATGTAAAATCTATTTCTGTACACCACAAATCATTTCTCATTAATTTTATAATCAAGTTACTTTATTTGATTAGCCTCACTCCTTAGACTATCACAAATCTGAATATAATTTTGATATTTTGTTATAGCCTTTTCTATTTTTTTAGCAAAATCTGTTTCAATTTTTCTCACTATCATTTCAAATAATTGTTTTAAAAATTGACTCAATGCATATTCCACCTTGTTTTCATTCCCTATGATGTGCTTGATGTCAATATTTTATTTTCCTAAGAGATCCATCCACCTATCGTTCCTGGCATTCATGTCAAGACGGAGAAAAAATATTTTAAACTTATATGATATGTAACCAAAATGAATTTCTTCCCAATCAAGTAACGTATTGAAGTTTTAAGGGCATGGATGAATACTAATATCTCAAGATTGTAGTCTGCATAATTATTTTCATGTTATTTTATTTTATGAGACTCATATGCCACCACATTTCCTTCCTGCATATGTACACCTCCAAGGCTCTCTAAGAACACATTAATGTACACCATGAAATCCTTATACAGGTTTTATATTCTTAACATAACTACAAAAATCAGTAAATGTTCCAAATCCTCAAAAATTTCTTGACATCTTTGTGTCCACACATTTTTCACTCCTTTCTTCTGCAAGGAAGTTATGGGATATGCTAACATAGAGAATCCCTCTATGAATCTGCGATAATACCTAGTAATTCCCATAAATGACCTTATAGTTTCCACATCTTTTGGGATTGGCCAAACAAGAATGGCATTCACTTTTTTCGGGATCCACTTCTATTCCATATTTCATGATTACATGCCTAAGGTATTATATCTTGCCTTGGTAAAATTCACACTTGCTGAATTTAGCATATAAATAGTGTTCACATAGGGTTTGCAACACTATTTATAGGTGTTTCTTATGCTCTTCTCAAGTCTTGGAATATATTACGATATCATATATAAAAAATAATATAAACTTATCCAAGAATTTACTGAACATGTTGTTCATCAAACACATGAAGGTAACAAGGTCATTTATAAGTCAAAAAGGTAATACTGTAAACTTGTAATGTCCATAGCTTATTCGAAAGGTTGTCTACAATATGTCCTACTATTTAATTCTCAATTGGTGGTAACTAGATCTAAGGGTTATTTTAGAGAATATTATCACTCCTTTGAATTGGTCAAATAAATTTTCTATTTTGGGAAGGGAATATTTATTTTTAATATTCATCTTGTTTAGATGATGGTAACAAATTCACAACCTAAAGGTTCCATCCTTTTTCTCAACAAAAAGGTTTAGTGCACCCCACATTGACACATTAGGTATGGTGTACCCTTTATTTAGAAAAAATTTCAACTGCATCTTCACATCCATCATCTCTAGTACACTCATTCAATAAGGATCCTTCGATACTGGTACTACTCCTGGTATCATCTCTATGGAAAAATATCTCCCCTTTTACTCGTGGGCCAGAAAATTCTTCAGGAAATACATCATGATAGTCTTGGAAACCTTATAATTCACCTATATGAATAGTTTATTTATTCAATGAGTGGTCCTCTATCTTAATAACAAAAAGTTCACATCCATTATTTGCAATCCTCTTTAACTGTAAAGCTAATATCTGGCACAAAAAAATGGGCCTGGGTATGTCCTTTATAATTTAGGTTTCATCATTTTCTCATGTCTAGGTGACAATTTTATCAAGTCCATTAATAATATCCCAATGTCCTTCTAGCCAATCTGTCCCTAGCATAACGTCATATGAGCCCAATGGAAGTATATTCAAATTCATAGTAGTATGATTTTCATGTAGTATCATTGAGCATGCTTCCACCTAATTAATCATCCTTTCATTTCGTTCTTGTCCTAAGCTCAACTAGCAATTTTTTTATTATATATTTTTAGACTTCAACTTACAATTTTATATAACCCGAGGGCTAAAATAACTCACGCTAGCACCAAGGTATATTAATACGAAAACAAATTGGTTAATAATAATATCTTCTATATCCACCATGGTGGACGTATGCTTTTATTAGCATCCTTCCAAAGCTGCATTGTTGCATAATATATTTTTGGCCACAACATTAACAATGGAGGTCTCTTAGAGATTTTGTAGGTTTTTCACGAATCTAGTGTTATAGGGAAATTCTACAATAGACGGGGCTCTCCACAACCCCCAAATTTTAAAGTTTCCCTATATTTACCATTAACTCCCTAACTTTTGATTCCTTCTTGTTTAGACCTATCTTAGGTCTGGATTTGTGTTCATGGTGCTTGGTTGTTATTTTCGCTAAATTTCTAGTTCTAACTAATTTTACTATGTTGTTTAAAAGGCCCATATTTTCCACCCTTTCCACCCTGTGCCATTTTTTCTTCTTTTTATTAGACCAAGTTTCCATTTTTCCATTTCTCTTCTTGGCATGCTGGTAGAAAATTATGGCCTTCATAATGGATTCATTCATAGTATTTGGATTTTCATACTCAATTCGCACTTTAAAAGAGAGTGGAAGGCAATTTACGAAACACTCTACTTTAGTTTTTTATTCCTTTAGGTATGAAACATAGTGTAATAGAGGAGTGAAATTATTTACTAAATAATCCATTAACATGTAGCCCAATTTTAGATCAGGGAATTCTTTATCCTTATTGTCAAAATAATGCTTAGTCAAATAATTTCCTTTAAATAGTTGTTAGAATTCCTTCCAATTATTCGTCTTCTTTAGACGATGGTAACAAATTGACAGCCTAAAGGTTCCATCCTTTTTCTTAATAGAAAGTTCTAGTGCACCCCACATTGACACATTAGGTATGGTGTACCCTTTATTTAGAAATTTCTGCAACTGCATCTTCACCTCCATCATCACTGGTACACCCATTCAATAAGGAGCCTTCAATACTGGTGCTACTCTTGGTATCATCTCTATGGAAAAATATGTCTCCCCTTTTATTGGTGTTCCATGAACTTCTTCAGGAAATACATCGTGATAGTCTTGGAAACCTTCTAATTCATATATATAATTAGTTGATTTATTCAATGAGTGGTCCTCTACCTGAATAAAAAAAAATTGACATCCGTTATTTGCAATTCTCTTTAACTGTAAAGCTAATATCTGGCACAAAAAAATGGGCCTGGGTATGTCCTTTATAATCTAGGTTTCATCATTTTCTCATGTCCATGTGACAAATTTGTCAAGGAAATTAATAATTTCTCAATGTCCTTCTAGCTAATCCGTCCCCAGCATAACGTCATATGAGCCCAATGGAAGTATATTCAAATTCAGAGTAGTATGATTTTCATGTAGTATCATTGGGCATGCTTCCACCTAATTAATCATCCTTTCTTTTTGTTTTTGTCATAATCTCAACTAGCAACAAAATTTTATATTTTTTAGACTTCAACTTACAATTTTCTATATCTTGAGGGCTAAAATAACTCAAGCTAGCACCAAGGTCTATTAATACATAAAAAAATTGGTTAAAAATAGTATATTCTATATCCACCATGGTGGACGTATGATTTTATTAGAATCCTTACAAATCTTCATTGATGCATAATATATTTCTAGCCACATCATTAACAATGGAGGTCTCTTAGAGATTTTGCAGGTTTTGCACGAATCTAGTGTTATAAGGAGATTCTACAATAGATGGGGCTCTCCGCAACCCCAAAATTTTAAAGCTTCCCTATCTTTACCATTAAATCCATAACTTTTGATTTCTTCCTGTTTAGACTTAGATTGGGTCTAACTTTGTGTTCATGGTGCTTGGTTGTTATTTTTGCTAAATTTCTGGTTCTAACTAATTTTACTAGGTTGTTTAAATGGCCCGTATTTTCCACCCTTTCCACCCTATGCCATTTTTTCTTCTTGTTGTTAGACCAAGTTTCCATTTTTCCATTTCTCTACTTGGCATGTTGGTAGAAAATTCTGGCTTTCATAATGGATTCATTCATAGTATTTGGATTTTCATATTCAATTCACTCTTTAAAAGAGAGTGGAAGGAAATTTACGAAACACTATACTTTTTTTTCTTCCTTTAGGTATGAAACATAGCGTAATATAGGAGTGAAATTTATTTACTAAATCATCCATTAACATCTAGCCCAATTTCAGATCATGGAATTCTTTATCCTTATCGTCAAAATAATGCTTAGTCAAATAATTTCCTTTAAATAGTTGTTAGAATTCCTCCCAATTAGCATTCGTACCTTCTAAGTTATGGATTGTTCTCATTTCCTACAACGACAAAGAAGCTTTTCCCTACAACTAATAAGTAGCAACTTGACATTTAACTCTATAAAATAGTCATATACTTGAAAGCATATACTAATATTGAGAAATCGTGGTTCAACTACTTCTTTTGTCTCCCTATCATAAGTTTGGGGTTTGATCTTTTTTAATTCTCCGAAGAGTTATATTTTGGGATTCTTTTATGATTTTGTATGACATTTTGATGAACTATGCTCGTCCCCTTCTTTATATTTTTTCTCCTTGTTTTCTTCCATTTCCTCAATTTTTTTTTGATTAGACGCCTTCCCTCTATTTTCCTCATCCCTCATTATTTCTACTATTTTGGGATTAGATTTATTAGTTAAGTTCTTAATAATTTGGTCTTGTTCAATGTTAGATTTCAATAGTTGTTCATGTCCTACATGTAGATTTACCAGCTCCCTCTGCAATTTTTTCATCATGCCCAACAACTCATTGGTGGGTACGTGCAGTTTTTGTCCCAAATGCACATAAATTTCCTCTTCTCCAATATGTGTACCTCCTTGTGGTTTCACCATTCTTCTCATCTTGAAAATTTGTTCTATTTTTCTGTGTAACCACAAATATTTAATCAATAAAAGTGTATCCAACTCAAAGGCCATAGTATTTTAACGTGTTTTTCTCTAATACCATCTATAATATCTCACCCAACTTTACACAGAACAAAAATATGTAAATGTCTAAGAGATTCATGGTAGTGAATTATTTTTGTCTTTAAAGGTTATGTAAATGTCCTAGAGATTCGTCATAGTGAATTTTGTTTTTTCTTTTAAAGGTAAATTACATTCACAATACATAATTTATCATTGTGTATAGATACATCATGAGCTTCTAAATCTTTCACCTCTCATGGTACCATTAAGATTTATTATAGCTATTTAGTTCCCATGATGTTCCTTACAAATTTTTCTTGCATACTTACCCACTCTAGAATTCTTTATTCAAGTCTTGGGATCAAAGCTAAGTCTCGGTGAACCAAGGCTTGAGACCCTTTGTTCTTTAATTATTAGAACTAAGAATTTTATTTATAGTTATATAAATATTTCCATATACATATATATCAATATATGCATATAAACACTTATATAGTTAGATTTTTAATTTTTTTATATAACTATGTATCCTATCCTTTGTTCTCCATGCAATTTTCTTTCCACTAACCTTATTAACATTGGCATATATCTTTTGATTTTTTGTTTCTTGATTTATTCTGATTTCGTTCCCAAAATTTATGTTAACTGTCTCTCATTTCTCATACAGGTAACATGGCTCTGTGTCAAATATTTTTTATGGTCATGACAACCAATTCGGTCTAGGGTTTTGTTTCATCTTTAGCCATTCTAGGAGATGAAATAAGGAAAAATCCCTCACTATAAATTACCAAAACCGCACTTTGATGTTGTCTTATTCAATATTTTGATATGTTCTTCCTATAGCTCATTGATGTGGTCTAACCTATTTTTTTCCCTCTTTCTCTCGCAAGTATATGGCGATTTTGTCCAAACATTTATAGGTAAATTGATTACTCAAACCCTTTCAATATATAATATTTTTCATTCAAATAATTATGCAAGAGGTTCTTGGATAGGAACTAACTCTACAGGATTGTAGGTGTGCACCTATGACATCGAAATTTTGAATGCTCAAGGAAATTTTGTATTGTTGGGTTTCCAATCGTACTTCAGGGCTACAATTGCTCATTTAGTCCTTTATTCTTGTTAGGTCCTTTATCATGTTATGCCCCTCTAGCTTACTTTAGGCTGATTGAGTTTGCATGTTAGGGTTCTAAATATTTAGGCCCTATGATGGATGTAGGCATGCTACTTCTTATTTATATTTATTGAAACAGATGGTTAAGGGAAATTCCCTGACCCTTGTAAACAATTAACATATATATATATATATATATATATATATATATATATATATATATATATATATATATATGTTAAAACTTCTATATCATATTCTTAATCCAGAAACTCACTAAAATTTGGTCACTTTATTTGAACAAGTGCTATGTTTTAAGAGTTTATTTCTTAGACATTTAGGTTCTATTTTTTCTTCCATAATTGTTCTCTGAGTTGAATTTTAGTTTGAGAATTTTTAGCATTATCAATTTAAACTGCAATTTCTTGGTTAAAGTTCCATCAAAACATTGTATGAGATATACATGTTTGTATTTCATGTGCCTTTTAATGTATATAAGTATACTATTTCCCTTCCAAGAATTCTCAAATGTATTAGTTCATTTCTTTTCAGGCATACAATTACTATTGTTTAATTTAATAGTGTATATATATATATATATATATATATATATATATATATATATATATATATGCCAAAGACCTAGTGGAGAACAGTGAAGAAGTAGGTGATAGAGCAAGTGTGACTATCAGTTGTGACTATACTGGTGCATGAGATTTGCACACACATTGATGGAGAAGCCAATGAGGATTGCGCAGTACATACCAGTGGGATTTGAACCTGGATCTGGTAATTATCCATATTGGATTGCACAGTAGAGGCTGGCTAACAGGTGGAGCAGATTGGAGCATGTGTTTTGTATGATCTAAGCTTGTGTAGTGTGTAACAATTGGAGATTGTACTGAGAGCTTGTGAGGAGTTTGTACAATGATTGTTACATGATCTCTATCATTATAATATACAGATAGTTGGGGGTTTTTAGCTTTAAGCTTTCCCATAAATATTGTGTTTATATGTGTGATTGTTTATGGTTTAAATGTGTGCATGCGATTGTTTATATTTCCGCAAATTGATGATCAATAGTAGAAGAGGTTATATATTATGCATGAAGCTCAAATAGTGTGTGATTAGGATAATCTCGGTGAATAATATCTCATTTATTTAAACTTCTACATGGTATCAAAGCGATATTGACTGGTTGAAATTGCAAAACATTGAAGCTGGCTGAGTTTTGTGCCGGTGGAATTAATTTGGTGTTAGCTTTTTTCGTGTCGGTTAGAGATGCCTTTCAACGATCGCGATTGGAGTATGCCCTTGAGGGCGCCTCGAATTATATTGCCGAGATTATCCCCGATCACACACTATTTGAGCTTCATGCATAATACATAACCTCTTCTACTATTGATCATCAATTTGCGGAAATATAAACAATCGCATGCGCACATTAAAACCATAAACAATCACACATATAAACACAATATTTATGGGAAAGCTTAAAGCTGAAAACCCCCAACTATCTGTATATTATAGTGATAGAGATCATGTAACAATCATTGCACAAACTCCTCACAAGCTCTCAGTACAATCTCCAATTGTTACACACTACACAAGCTCAGATCATACAAAACACATGCTCCAATCTGCTCCACCTGTTAGCCTGCCTCTACTGCGCAATCCAATATGGATAGTTACCAGATCTAGGTTCAAATCCCACTGGTATGTACTGCGCAATCCTCATTGGCTTCTCCATCAATGTGTGTGCAAATCTCATGCACCAATATAGTCACAACTGATAGTCACACTTGCTCTTTCACCTACCTCTTCACTGGTCTCCACTGAAACTGTCCATGCACTGCAGTTAACTGATGTATTCTTTAGTTGATTTATGAGTTAATAATTAATGAATTAATTAATAATTAATTCACACCACTCTCACTAATTGTATCAATCATTTAGACTAGATACAACTAGCTCAACTAAGTTAAACTGAACACAACTCCATTAACTGTCTCATCAACTCCACCAAACTCTGTCACATGAGTTCTAACTGAAGTAAACCATGAAATAGCTCCACTAAACCCTAGGAATAGCGTAATTCCTTCTTTCAGCTGCATGTGCCACATCCAGGCATCAAACTGAAGTTCTCCAAGAGGATAAGATAATGTTTAGAGTCCAAATATTATTAAGAGCTAATAATATTCGACATATCTATTTTTAGACTGTCAATCTAAAAATAGATTCCGCCCAGTATGTCTAAAAATAGAAGTCCATCTATTTTTCCCGACTTGACCAACCATCCACAAATAGCACCCTAACTCATAGAACATGATCCATATGTCTAAAAATAGACTTTGCGCCAAAAATAGCCTGCGGGCCCACTTAGTGAAGGCGACTCCTTTCCACTAAGCTCATCATCTTGTTGCAATCTCAACATGCCAAAGACCTAGTGGACCCCAATAATGGGGGATTTCTTTCGGTCTTCTAAGCCCTAATCCTCCTTTTTTTAGGACTATTGTGCTTGGGATTATCCACATAATTTTGGTTTCCCACAAGCCTGGACATCTAACATTGAGCATAAACACTGACCTTTGAACTTAGTATTATATAACACACACACGTAACTCTTTCTATTATAATGCTTTCAAAACACACTTTTTGATATCAGTAAGCCCTACACACAATTTTATTCATGTCTATGAATACCTAGTCTTACCACCAAGTACAATGTTTGTTTAAGGAAATCTATCCGAGAAATTATTTTACACCATATTTATTTCATTTACATTGTTCCAACTTAGAAATTTTCATTAGGAATTCCTAAGTACCCTTTTATTGCTTTTTGTGATAGAGGTATCTTTCCCTAGCACCTGTGTGTTACCCGCATAAAGAAAAATTAACCAAAAAAAAACTACATTTTATGACATAACAATACTTATTTCCATTGTTAAACATTGAAAAAAATCATTTATCATCTATAAATTCAGACCATTGATTGCCACAGTAATCATCTACACTACTTTATCCTTCACAGTCTCAACATTCACATTTATGTTATTCACAATCTAAAATATTCATATTCTTATCTAAATCCTTCCAAGAAATAGGTTAAAGGCTTCCATGTTCCTCCTAACCTTGAACCAACTCTCTGTTAGTTCCCCTTGAGCTCCATTCCTAGATGTCGAAAAAAACTGTGTAGAAACCCTTATTAAAATTTCCTCTTAAACCCTTAGCAACACCCTACTAATATTCTACGTTTAAACTATCCTTTCTCTCCCATTGATTTACTTTTCAAAACACCTATCTTTAGCTCCCATAGTTCTTATTTTTTTACATATTCCACTTCATGAAATTTATATCTAGTCATAAAATCTAGTACTAGTCTATCTCTTCCAAAATTCTCCTTTTTCCTTCTTCAAGAATCTCGAAAAAAGGAAGTTTTCCTTCTTATTTTTTTCTTTCCCCCTCTGGTCATAACTAATTTCAACCGTTTTCCTAATAGTTAGGAGTTAATCTCATACATGAACCTTTAACACATTTCTAAGAGATTAACATGCCAGATCATAGTTATTGACCTATAAACAGGTGAGCTCGCACTTTTTGAGAAGATAAGTGCAATTTCAGGGGGGAATCATACTATTTGGGCTAAAAAATGTGTTTTTATGCTCCTCGGTTCTCAGTCAGCACGTTGCGGAGAAAATGTTGTCTCTAGCACGACTGGTACCTGTTACCTATGGAAAACACCAGATAACATCCAGAATTTAGAATTTTGATTGAATGAGGGAAAATATGTTAAAAGACAACATAAATACTGAAAAAAGATAAAGAAAAAACCTTCTTGTTGAAGCTACTGGTCACACAGGAATCTGAATCACAATGGTGGAGTCGTTATTTCTTAGTGTAAAATCTTATCGAAGTTGTACGAAAATATCCTACTTTAGCTATGAGTAATGAATATCCCTAAAAACAGTAGTGGTTGTTCAACCCCTTAGATCTACAATAGACAATTTGGTGCAGGGGCAACCCTGCTTCACCCACATTCCCAGTTCTTTTCAATGTTTCACTTTACTGTGTGTAAATGCATCACAAGCTTCTTGCCCAATTCCTATTTGTCTATTCAATACGGGTCTTCTTAATCCTCTGTTCAATTCATTCATCAAATTCTTCCTAGAATTTGATTAATGAATACCTTTACAACCTTATATCTTCCAATACAACAAGTCTCTTGTCAAAATAGAACCGACACACTCAACCATCCACAATTCTGGCAACAACACCCTTGAATTCTGAGGGTATTAATATTTCAAATCTCTGACAGGGTTGAGATATTAGTTCCAAGCCCTTTTTCCACCCTCTCAACATCAATACACATATCTATCCTCAGTCCTTTAATTATACGCCTAGGTCACAATTCGACCATTATACGTAATATATCCATGACTATATTACGTCATTCTTCAGCTATCGGAACCAATACCATGAAGTCCAACCTTAATACATCTTTAATATGCTTTGGACCTTTTTTCTATCGTTGAACCTTATAACTAAGGTTCCAACCCGACGTATTAAAATCAAACGGTTATAATAGTCCTTGGCCCCACCTATGTAACCAATATCCAATCAAGTGCGCGTACAATACCTCTTTTATCCTCCGCGCACGTCCTTTAAACTTCGCGTGTCTTCGTTCAGTGAGCGTCGTCTGATTTCCCCCGCCCAGATCAACGACCCTAAGCGATTTCGCTCGACTTCTTAGTTCGATAGTTAACGCGCGAAAGCGCACTTTAACCAGGTGGTATTTGAATAGTGGCCTAGCCACGTGGCGTATGATCAATGGAATCACTGCGAAATATATAAAACCACCTTTCGGTTGAAGGTGGTGCGGAATGGGAAATCTGCCTCCGTGAACCCGCCTTTACTGTTTCTCTTCGTAAGGTTCCACCGGACCTTCCCTTCCTGGTTCCGTCCTTTGCTGCGCTCGGGTTCCACTCCTAGTGCTCGGTTCCGCCACTCCGCACATATCCTCGATCCTGGGATTCAGATTTCAATTTCACAGAATCCATCATCCTTCATCAAGAAGACGTACATACGTTCTCACAGGATTCAACTTAACAAATGCACCACTATGGTGAAACAAACCTTCATATTATACATAATTACAGAGAATTAGAATAGAGATAATCCACGAACACACAACCACGCAAGATATTCCACACAAAGTGAAGCAACCAATGCACGGTTACACTGAGACAGTTTCCTCAGATGATTCGACCAAGAAGACATAAGTCACACATGGGACTTATAAGAAATTCTCCATGACCAGATATATATATACATACATTCACACTTGCATTAACTCTCCGAAGCACAAATATACTGAACGTTTCTTAATTACAAATGGATTGAGTTACAATTACTGACTGGCCAGATCTTCATGTTGATGGCCTTCTTCCCTTCCTATGCAACTCTCTGCAGGTACATGTGCAGACGTATGTAGCCCTTCCTTTGCAGGTCTCCCCCGACTCTACATATTACAAGGAATCGATTCAGCTCCTGAATGACTCTTGGACTCCTAAATTAGCCTAACTTCTGAGTGCCCCTCAATCATTCGGGCAGTTATAATATTTTCCTTTCTAATCAATTAAAATAACTCAACTATGGATATTTACATGGGGAAAATAAACATAAGACCCCTTTTTACATTTATTTATGTACAAAAGTTGCCTTGGGCCTAATGCTCCTGCATCAGACTCCCCAGGTTCAAATGATTCATGATCTCCTGATCATGTGCTCTATCTTTATATGCCTGGATCCCATACTCTGCTCTACAACTGGTTATTTGTTGCAGCATTCTTCTTCTGCATTCCTCCTGGCTGCCATACCTTGGGTTGTAGCTTTCCATTTGCTATGCTCTCACAGTCAGTGACTATCTCTTTCTTGCTGCTGCCAATTCCCTGCTTCTTTGCTGTTGTTCTCCTCTGAGGCATCTTCTGCATCAGTCTCCTTACAAATTCAATCTCTTTGTCTAATCTTTCCTCTGACTGCAGGATGCTTTCTTCTGTTTGCTGCATTCTCATCTCTTCAGTTCTTACTGCTGCCCAAGCTCCTATGCTTACTGCCACCCAATCATCCATGTCCTCTCTGCAACAGTAAAACTTATGCTCCTCTGCTGGCAACACTTCAGCTTGTTGCTTCAGCACTCTCTCCACCAACACTCCAAGCTGTTGCTCTGGCATTTCACCTCCTTTTCTGAATACCTTCAGCAAAATTTTTTTCCATATCCTTTGGCCAAGCAAATCTTCTCCATGCTGCAACTCAAGTTCAGCATCTTCTTCTTTTGTTCTGGCAATCTTCAGCAATTTCCTTCCTTCTTCTTGATTGATTCCAGCAGTCAAATCAAGTCCTCTAGCCACTGTACCTTCATCTCCTGTCAGAGTGGAACTCTGATTCTCCCTTGCTGTAGCAGCCCCAACAGTCTGCCATACAGTCTTCTCTTCAATCTTCTCTTGGCTATTCGAACAAGCCAATTCATCCTTGCTATCAATAGCAAAAATATTTTCCTACCCATGAGACATGGCTGTCTCATCTTCATTCAGCTGCTCATCCTCATTTTGCAACATCTCTTCTTCTTCTAAGACAATGCCAAGTGATGGATTGTCTTCTGCCTTGCCTGTCAGCACAGCCACTTCCTTAGTTCCAAAACCCCAAGACCCAATGGTCCCTACTGATGATTCAATCAACAATTATTTTCTATCTTCATCCCATTGTGTCTTCTCATTCTGCAGCCCCCAATTCTGAAATTTAGGTCTTCTCTCTTGCAAGGAATCCTGCTGATTCAGCATACTCTCCAGCAGCTCAATTTTTTCATTCCATGGTTTAATGTCTTCCACAAAATTCTCCTTCTCTTTCAATTGACTGCCCCATGCTGTCAATTCTCCTTCAGCATCAACAGGATCTGCACTCCTCTAAAAAAATTCACAAGGCCTCAAAGCCTCTCCTTCTTCTGTCAGCACCTCAGTATGCTGTCCCAACTTTATTTTCTCTTCCATCAGCACATCAGAATGCTGATTCCAAATCTTCAAATACTTCTTGAGACTATCATCCAGTCTCTCTTCTGTACCATCCTCTACGAGGATGTCTCTCTGCTCTAGTTCACCAGAAGGAACTTTCTCATCTTCAACCATATCTGTCCTTACCATCTGAACACCTTCTCTCTATGGTTATGTCCTCTGCTCATGCCACAATCTTGGCATCTCCTCCAAGAGAACATCCTCAACATCTTCATTGTCTTCTGCTGTCACTATCTCCTCTGCCTTCATCAAAATGGAATCCTGATTTCCCATCTCTGCAAAGACTCCAGCTACCTGTCCATCATTCTCCACATGGCCATTTATCAAAAGCAGCCTGTCATTATCAGCATTAATGACAAACTCATCATCCTCATCCCCATTGAAACAATCTCCTCTACCAAATAAGGAATTAATGAACTCCTTCTGCTGCAGTGGTTCAATTTGTTCTTCATCTGAAAGATACTCATCATACTTTACTTGGCAACAGTCAACTTCATCTGTCACATTTTCATCATGTGAACTACCTTCCTTAACACCTGCATTCACACACAACTTGTCAGATGCAAAAACACAAGACCTCATGGTCTCAATTGATGATCTAATCATCAATTATTTCTGTTGTTCCAAGTCTTTCATTTTCTCCAGAGATTCTTCAATGGTCTCTTCTTCAGAGTCCTCAAGCTGTTCAACTTCCAACTTCTGGCCAATATCACGAACTAAAGCTCTTCTACTTCCAATATGTTGGAAAGCAGAATCTTTCCCCCACTGTGCATGGACATCCTCAAAACATGTAGCTGCTCCATTTTCTTCCTTAGTGACAACATCAACATTTTTCTCTCTCTCGCCTGCTGTTCCTGCAATAATACAAAATATGTCAGATGTAAGGCTCTTGGACCCCTTGGTCCCACTTGAAGCTTCAATCTCCAAGTCCTTTTCCAAATACTCAATTGCCCTGAGTATTTCCCTTTTCATCCGAGCATTCATCATCTGCTCCTTCTTCATTTGTAGCCTCAGCCACTTTATCTTCTTCTTCATGAGCCACCCAATTCTCTGGCTTTCTTCTATCCATCTATTCAATTCATTGAACTCTTTCCTGATCTCAGCTAATTCTCTCTGCAATTCTTCATCTGTGGGTTTCTTCTTCTTCATGCCATTTGCTTTGGCATCTTCACACACTCTCTTGCTGTGGTTTCTCTCAGAACCTTTGCAATCTATGCAGTCTCTGTTATGGCCCTCAGTAGCCATTCCCCTCTCTAGGAGTTCTTCACTCACAAGCTGCACTAAGCCTCTGCACAACAAGCTCTCTTGCTACAACTCACCTCACCAAGCTTCTCTCCTGAGCTCCGGCTTTTGGAAAGTACTGGTCCCCTCTCTTTGGAACCTCCTGAGCACTCTCTCTGCTCTCTAAGCTTCACTCTGCAACTTTCTCAAGAACACCCCTTTTTTTCTTTCATCCAACCTTAGTTGGGAATTATTTCAGGTTCTGCCACACTCTTTATGCACTCAGAATCCCTTGCTAGATTCTTTTATCACTGCTCTCAAAGCTGGTGATCTACTTCTGCTGAGATGTCTTCCTCAATTGCTTGCACTCTGTATTCTGCAAACAATACCTTCCAACCAGAGTTCAAATAAGGCTCATCTTCTCCTGAGAACACTACAAATGTCCTCCTTATCCAGCCTCTAGCTGAATACCAAGCTCACTCTCTTACCTCTCAAGATCCCTGACTGATCTTGTTTCTTTTCTTTTCTTTTCACCTGCACTGCATCTACCTGCTGCAATCTTCTGTCTTTAAATCCAGATTCTTCTCATCTGGAGACCTTCACTGCATGTCAAATCAAATTTGCATTTTCTCTATTAAACAGATTCTAACATCAACCATTCTTTCTTGTTCAGTACATGTGCATTTCCAAAATAAACTTCTCAACGAGCTAATCAATTTCTAGCTCTGATACCACTTTGGTGCAGGGGTAACCCCGCTTCACCCACATTCCCAGTTCTTTTCAATGTTTCACTTTACTGTGTGTAAATGCATCACAAGCTTCTTGCCCAATTCCTATTTGTTTATTCAATACGGGTCTTCTTAATCCTCTGTTCAATTCATTCATCAAATTCCTAGAATTTGATTAATGAATACCTTTACAACCTTATATCTTCCAATACAAAAAGTCTCTTGTCAAAATAGAACCGATGCACTCAACCATCCACAATTCTGGCAACTCCACCCTTGAATTTTGAGGTTATTAATATTTCAAATCTCTGACAGGGTTGAGATATTAATTCCAAGCCCTTCTGCCACCCTCTCAACATCAATACACATATCTATCCTCGGTCCTTTAATTATACGCCTAGGTCACAATTCGACCATTATACGTAATATATCCATGACTATATTACGTCATTCTTCAACTATCGGAACCAATACCACGAAGTCCAACCTTAATACATCTTTAATATGCTTTGGACCTTTTTTCTATTGTTGAACCTTATAACTAAGGTTACAACCCGACGTATTAAAATCAAACGGTTATAATAGTCCTTGGCCCCACCTATGTAACCAATAGCCAATCAAGTGCGCGTAAAATACCTCTTTTATCCTTCGTGCACGTTCTTTAAACTTCGCGTGTCTTCGTTCAGTGAGCGCCGCCCGATTTCCCCCGCCCAGATCAACGATCCTAAGCGATTTCGCTCGACTTCTTAGTTTGATAGTTAACGCGCGAAAGCACACTTTAACCAAGTGGTATTTTAATAGTGGCCTAGCCACGTGGCGTATTATCAATGGAATCGCTGCGAAATCTATAAAACCACCTTTCGGTTGAAGGTGGCGCGGAATGGGAAATATGCTTCCATGAACCTGCCTTTACTGTTTCTCTTCGTAAGGTTCCACCGGACCTTCCCTTCCTGGTTCCGTCCTTCGCTGCGCTCGGGTTCCACTCCTAGTGCTCGGTTCCGCCACTCTGCTCATATCCTCGATCCTGGGATTCGGATTTCAATTTCACAGAATCCATCATCCTTCATCAAGAAGACGTACATACGTTCTCACAGGATTCAACTTAACAAATGCACCACTATGGTGAAACAAACCTTCATATTATACATAATTACAGAGAATTAGAATAGAGATAATCCACGAACGCACAACCACGCAAGATATTCCACACAGAGTTAAGCAACCAATTCACGGTTACACTGAGACAGTTTCCTCAGATGATTCGACCAAGAAGACATAAGTCACACATGGGACTTATAAGCAATTCTCCATGACCAGATATATATATACATACATTCACACTTGCATTAACTCTCCGAAGCACAAATATACTGAATGTTTCTTAATTACAAATGGATTGAGTTACAATTACTGGCTGGCCAGATCTTCATGTTGATGGCCTTCTTCCCTTCCTATGCAGCTCTCTGCAGGTACAGGTGCAGTCGTATGCAGCCCTTCCTTTGTAGGTCTCCCCCGACTCTACATATTACAAGGAATCGATGTAGCTCCTGAATGACTCTTGGACTCCTAAATTAGCCTAACTTCTGAGTGCCCCTCAATAATTCGGGCAGTTACAATATTTTCCTTTCTAATCAATTAAAATAACTCAACTATGGATATTTACATGGGGAAAATAAACATAAGACCCCTTTTTACATTTATTTATGTAGAAAAGTTGCCTTGGGCCTAATGCTCCTGCATCACAATTGAAACAATTCATGCAAAAACCCAGATCTATGCAATACAAGTAGTTAAAGTGTAAAAAGAAATAACAACTAATGCTAACTCCAAGTAGCCAATTTACAAGATAAGATTAAAGAATTATTTTTGTATTATGTAACACCTAGTGAAGGAAACAACTAAATTTTAATATTTCCCCTCAATAGGATGGGTTTTTAGTTGTCCTCAATGCTTCAACTTCGCGAGTCTCTCTCTCTCAATGGTGGAGAAAACCCAAAATATGTGTTGAACTCAAGTGGTAGCTCAAATGGAAAATTGAAATAATAGCGACAATGAGAATGTCCAAAGTGAAGAATAAATGGAAAAAACCTTCCTATTTATAACAAAATATTGAGTTATCCCCGATAATGGAGAATATTAAAATATTATTAACCAAAATCTAGATCTAACCACTAGGAATATTTTATTATATTTTGTTGGAGGGAAAACATATTTAAATTGGTTAAATACCTTTATTTAGAAATAATAAACAAATAAATGATTTATTTATCAATTAAAGTATGTGGTTGAAGAATAATAAACAATTAATGATTTGTTTAATTATTCCTAGGTGATTTAGTCAAATTTAACAAGGAATAATAACTAAATAATGATTTAATTATTTTTTCCTAGAGAAAAATAAGAAAAATAATGATTTATCTAAATATTTCTCATAATTAGGATAAATATGACCACGAATATTATTTAAAAAATGATTTAATTAGTTATTCCTAAAGGTTAATCAAATAAATAAAGATTTATTTAATTATTCCTCATGGGGTTAGAGCGTATCTTGATGGTCTAACTGTTTTCTCCCATTCTGATGATGAGCATTTATATCATTTGAGAGTTGTATTTCAGAAGTGCAGAAAGTTTGGGATTTCACTCAATCCCAAAAAGAGCCTTTTTTCCATGGAGGAGGGCAAGCCTCTTGGCCATATGATCTCCAAAGATGGTATCTATATTGATCCCTCCCAGATCTAAACCATTAAGAAAATATTTTTTCCACGCTGCAAGAAGGATATCCAAGCCTTTAATGGTAAGATTAATTTCTTGAGAAGATTTATCCCAAACCTTGATGAGCATCATGGAAAATTTTAGGGGCTAATATTCGCATATGAGCTAATTTCCCATGTAAAATAGACAATATATAGATAATCAATTTTTTAATCATGTAAAATATACAATTTTTTTTAATCAGTACACCATATGTAAAATAAGGCACCGGTGTGCACGTGTTTTTTCGTAAAAAAAAAATATTGTGTTAATTGGTGTGGACCATGTAACGTATAATGCATCGCACCGAGTCTCCTAGTTGACAGAGAGCATCATATAGTGGTCCCTTGTTTGCGCGGAGCATTTATAAGAATAGGTTGCATTGCCCCCTCCACGACACCATATGCTACAAAAACTAACACTATACTATTTTTATTATTTTTTTCTGTGTTAATCGGTGTGGTGGTTGGGTGGTACGTTTATAAGACCACCATGCATCGATGTCGGTGCGTACACCATGAAAAGCGCACTGGTTTCTTGATATATTTTTTTTAACCTGAAAATTTGACAATTTAATTATAAAATATATTAATTAATGATATGTTACATGTTTCATATTGGTAAAGAAATGGCTGAAAAGATATCAAGTAACAAAAATACTAATAACACATCAAGAAAATAAAAAAAGGCAAGTTCTTTGTAAATTATTTACAAAAAAATATTATTTTTGAACTATATGTAAGTTTAACTAATATGTATTGTTTATTGTATATCATGCAGAGCCACAAAATGAAAAAGCTCAATAATATTATTTCTAATCTAGGACGAGAAGAGCGTAAAAACTTGATGGAAAAATTGCAAAAGGATGAATCAGGTGAATGAAAAAAATACCATCGATCCAATATGAGTTTCTTTTTTTAATTTTCATTAGTAATATACTTAAAATTATTAGATAACGTGTTTCAAACAATCTATTAATTCACATATGTTTAATGTTCTACAGGGACCAACAACTCAGAAAAGGAATGTTGCTTTAAGAAAAGAAAAAAATAGAACATGCAAATGAAAATGAATTGCTGCTTAGCTCATCCGCAGTGGTGTTGGAGGTTAACAAAAGGGGGAAAATTTTTAACAAAATTTTGAGGGATCTAGTGGACGAATATATAGAGGTTCTTTCTACTTACAATGCAAAAATCAATTGAATCATTCAAAGAACCAAATTTTATCTAAACTATAGGAAGAGTTTCCAGAGAATTGGTCAATGAGACATGTGAGACTTTTAATAGCAAAAACGTACAACAACAAAAAAGAAGGAATGAAAAAGTAATATTCCTTTAAATGTTTTTCTAGAATTATTTATAAATATCATTTATAAATATCACTTTTGTTATATTTACTTTTCATATATCAATATAAAAATTAAATATTTTATTGTCATGTTACATTTTCAGGAAGATTATGAAAATCTCAAGAGATGAATGAGCTGATATCAGAAATATGCCAGTAGGAATGTCCAAAAAGATGTACAAGGAGATGGTCAAAGAAATGGACAAAATTGCATCATAGGAGGAGCCATCTCAACAACAACCTGCTTCAAATGTAATATGTAATCATTTAATTTATCGATCATTAGGTACAATAAATAAAAAAATTAGCATTAAATATTAATTTTCAAGTATCTTCTTGCAGAAAAGAAAAAAGAATGGAACCCATTCATCACATAAAATAGGATGACAAGGAAGAAAAGGGTCGATATCTAAGTTTGTGAGTAATTGTTACTTCCTTATAACAACTTAACTAGATTTCATTTTTGTATATTTTAAACTGTTTTAGAAAAATCATCATTGAATGTCTTCAAACATGTGCTAACGTACAAGGAAGAACCATCAGACGAATTGATTGACACTGGGTTAAAAATGGGTTGTGAGTATATGTTGGCATATCAGAAATTAATTGTGGAATTTGTAAGCATCTATCGATCTTGTTTTACTTAGCTTTGTCTATAATTAATATAACAGAAAAATATTTATATGATTTTTTATGGGGCATAAAACTTGCAGGAAACAAAGTATGGAATTGTGCCAACAAATGAAATATCGAAAGATGGCATACTACATGGTTTTGAAAGAATGTGTATAGGTCATGAGTCAATTGTTGCTATGGCACTTCATTTCTTTTTCGATTTACATTGATGTATATTTTTTTTTTTCTCAGTAAAACTAATTCTATTTATGAAACATAATAGTACAAAACTGCGCCAGTTTAAGAACTGGGCTTGATGTCCATGCTTTTGCAAAAACAACTGAACTGCCTTGAGTGGGAAACCAGTTTTTGAAAGAGAAAGATTACCGCCCTTAAAAGGGAAACCGGTATACAGTGCATACATTTTAATTTACGAAAAGACTGAAAACTGATAAAGAATACAACTTGTTCAGCTGGTGAAAGTAGCAAAAACCAAGATTTTCCAACTAAGATGTAAACCTGGACCATGGTGGGCTGAAGTAGTTCAAAATCACTGATTCAGAATTGGAGTGTCTGATTCTTCCACTATTCTGCAACCGTACTCGTCTTCTTCCTCTGCATTGTCCTTATTAGGGGCGTTGTCTTTGCTGAAGAAGCCCTCCTGCACTTTCTCAATTTCAAAGTTGGAATGCCCAATGCCAAGGGGCGCATTAGAAACAGACACATCATTTTTAGCCTGAGAGGGTTGAGGGCAAGGCAGGGTGGTGGCAGAGCAGGGGACAGAAGCCTGGCCAGTGCTAGCAGATCTTTCACAAACGGAAATGGTGACAAACGCAGTGAGGACAGGTTTGTCAAAGGTGCAGTTGAAGTGGAATTCCACACGCTGAGTGGTCTAGTGGTGGGTCGGGCTGGTAGGAGCATGAATAACACGGGAAGTGGTCGGAGGAGGGACAGGCGGAGGGCGCATCTCAGGCGGAGTAGAGTGAGAGCCTCCAGTATGCAAAGTGCGACCCCTCTGCCTTCTAGAATCCGAACGAAGGCCCCATTCGTCATCCTCCGCAGAAGAGCCAAAGGTTGGACTAGGAGAAGGGCGAGGGTGGGAAGGGAAACCTCTACTTGCTCCTCTCCGACACCTCATCCGATGCCGAAGTAGAGGCATCTCCACAGAACGATGCGAGTGTTGCTTGAGGCGAGAGGCATAGACAGAGTTTGAGGAAGACCACAACAAATCTACAGACTGAGTATGCAAACAAGAGGTTAGATTACAAAAACTGCTTTGAGTGAAGTGGTAACCTGGCAGAATTTCCAAACAACTAAGGATGTTGCAGCGTCGCCCGGTTTGGGTGCGTGCACTCGGCTTTACATAGTTAGCTGGACATGCACCACGAATAAGAGACGGAGAGCTGCAGAAGACGCAAGAATCGATCGAATTTTCCAGAATGAAAGCCATATCAACTTGAACCGACGGAGCGAGGTAATGAACCGGTGAGTCGAACTAAATTAATACATTGCAGGCTGGAAAATTAACTGCATGAGTTATGGCATTGCAGGGGGCCATATGGCCGCTGCGTGAGAGTGCCCTCGAGACTCGCCAGGGGACTAAAGTCCCATCACCTCGAGCTAACAACCGCATCCGGTGTTGTTCGATCATTTTGCACCAGAATAGTGTAGTTCTGCAAGGAGTCTCTTTCATGGATGATGTGGAGAGGACCATGAACGAGCATGTTGTCATTGTCTGCTCCTAAATTTTCTAGGATATCAGTAACCTTGTTACCTTCTCTTTTGACATGGGAGAAAGAGACTGCCTGATTATTTCTCAACCAATTTCCAATTTGGTCGATTCTGGCAGCCAGACGGCAGCTTGAAGCAACCTTAGCCATGTTGGTGCCTTGGAGGATCTGCTTGGCCAAGTTGATGAGAATCTGAGAGTCCCCTTCGATGATGGTGGGAGTGTAATTATAGAGCTGAGTTAGACGCAGACCTTGTAGAAGCCCTTCCAGCTCCGCTGAGTTGTTAGTGTCCCAATAGATAGATCCATAATAGACAACAAGGGCATCCCCTTTGGAATCCCTGAAGATGCCTCCGAACCCAGCTTGTCCTGGATTGCCTCTTGAGGCTCCATCGAAGTTTAGTTTGAAAATACTAGGAGGTGGAGGGGACCAGCGCAAGGGAGAATCAGGGGTGCGACGGCTGCTAGAGTTGGGGGTCGGCATAATTTTAAGTTGCCAGTTCTTCCATATAGCTATCTCTTTAGGCTGCTTGGGAAAGTCCTCTTCCTGCCAGGATTGAAGAGCCAGAGATTCCTGGAGATTGCTGGTGAGGTTGCTCCATATGATATCCAAAGAAGTGGATTGATTCTTGAAGATTATCTTGTTTCTTTCCTTCTAGATAGACCACAAGAGGAACCCAGGGATGAGTTGCCAAAGAGTGTTGAGGAGGATACTATTATATGGATGCCTGGGCCAGTTACGAATAGTGTCTGTTATGTCCCCAACAGGTTTTCTTTTTTGGCACCTGAAACAGATTTTCTCCTAGAGAGTGTTGGCCAATGTGCAGGAAATCATGAGGTGTTGAATCGTTTCGGTGCTTTGATTACAATTGGGACATTGAGAAGGACCAGTGAAGCCTTTTTTTATCAGATTGTCCCAAGTGAGAATTCTTTTGTGACTGACTAGCCAGAGAAAAGTGGATACCTTTGGCCAAGTACCGGGAGCCCAAACAAGTTGCCAAAGCGAGTCACGGGGTAGAGGTATAGGGTGCATTAGGGAGTAGGCTTCCTTTGTAGTGAACATGCCTCTCGTAGTGTAACCCCATCTAAGTGTATCTGGATCCTCGGAGCATTTGATCTTCCTGCTTTGGAGCTCTTCACTAAGGACATTCCAAGTGGATTCCTAAGCATGAGGAATTATATGAGAAGGGTGCTTCCATTGTCTGAACTCCTCGTGGCTGGTGTTTAGCCAATACTGGCTGACTTTGTCCTCCTCCATGCCTGTGCTATTACCATTGCTGATGTGGGTGAAAGTATCGATTAGCTTTGGATTTTGCTGCCAGGAGTCGACCCAAAATCTCACTGTGTTACCATTGCGAATTTCCCAAAAGCTGTGTTGTTGGATGAGTCCACAATGAAGTTTGGCAGCATTCCAAATGAGTGAGCCTGAGTTTCCTGGAGATAGCCTTATCAAGTCTTCAGGTGATCTGTTATTAGCATATTTGGCAGTCCATAATTTGGCCCATGGTGTATGCGGATTCGAGAGCCATTTCCACCATATGCGGGCTCCCATGACCTCATTGTTGTGTGCAGGATTCCTGAGCCCAAGTCCTCCTGCTTCTTTCGGAGAGCAGACTGTATTCCAGTTGAATAAAGCCCACTTTCGAATTTGTCCAACAGATCCCCAGAGGAATTTACATTGAAAAGTCTTGATCTGTTTGAGAACCCACTTTGGAGCGGCTAACACGGAGAAAAGATAAAGGGCAATAGACTGCAGAACAACTTTGATGAGTGTGAGTCTACTTGCCATGTTGAGAGCTCGAAAGGTCCATGAAGAGAGTCGAGCTTCCAGTTTTTCCAGGAGAATGTTCCATGAGGAGTGCTTGATGGCAGAGTCGATGAGCGGAGCACCAAGATATTTGGAAGGGAGGGAAGTAATGGAAAACCCCAGGATGCGGGCGATGCTAGCTTGGGTTTGGGGAGGAGTATTGAAGAAGAAGACTTGGGACTTGGACTCATTTAAGGACATACCAGAGGCTTTGGAAAAAAGGTTTAGGATAGCTTTAAAGGAGCGTGCTTCTTGGACAAAGGGGTGTCCAAAGAGCATGTTATCATCCACAAATTGTTGGTGCGTGATAGCAGGGGAGCCATGAAGAGATATTCCACGCAGATTGTGGGTGAGGACAACATGATGAATCAATCGATCAAGACCTTCAGCCATGAGAACAAAAATTAAGGGAGAAAGGGGATCTCCTTGCCTAATGCCCCTGGAAGGGGAAAAAGGCCTGGAGGGGACCCCATTGATGAGGATTGAGGAAAAAGTGGAGGTAATGAGACTTAAGATCCATCTAATCCATAACTGATCAAAGCCGAAAGCACTTAGGACCTGCTGGATGTAGCGCCAACATAATTTATCAAAGGCTTTAGAGAGATCAATCTTTAGGAGCATACCTGCCTTCTTGCTAGCTTTTAAGGAGTGGATGACTTCGTGAGTCAGAATGATGCCATCCAAGATTTGGCGCCCCTCTACGTAACCAGTTTGCTCTGGCGATATTAGAATCAAAAGGAGAGGTTTGAGACGATTGGCTATGACTTTAGAGATGATCTTGTAAATTACATTGCAAAGGGAAATGGGTCGGTACTTCTCTGGGGTGCAGGGATGCTCTTCTTTCGGGACTAGGGCGATAAAGGTAGCATTGAGAGAGGGGAGAAGCCAATGAGTTACTCTAGATTCTTCTACCAGTTGCCAGACTTCCGTTTTGATAAGATCCCAGAAGTGATGGAAGAAATTAGCGGTGAATCCATCAGGACCTGGTGCTTTGTCATCCTTGGATTGAGTCACTGCTAGTTCAACCTCCTGAAGGGAGACTGGGTGCATCAGCATTTGATTGTGCTCGGCCATCACCAGTTTTTGAATCAGCTGTGTGATCTCGTCGATGGCTGGCTTCCTGTCTATAGGAGGTTCCTGCTCTATACCTTTGAAGTGTTCCAGAAGCACCATCTCAATTTCTTCATGTTTGTCAACCTGATCTCCTTGCTGATTGGTGATGTGATTAATGCCATTCTGCATTCTTCTTTGGATCGTGGATCTGTGGAATTTTTTTTTATTTCTTTCTCCTTCTTTTAGCCAGCGTATTCTTGACTTCTGTCTCCATAGAATCTCCTCTTGTTTATGTATTTCATCTAGCTGCTTCTGAAGTTCCTGTTCTTTGACGGTAAGGAATTTTGTTCGACCTTCTGTGATAATTTTTTGTTGCACCTCTACCATGTGTTGCTCTAAGGCCTTTTCCTCCTGAAATATGTTTCCATAAATAGAGTGGTTCCAATTTTTGATGTGGTGCTTGAGGAACTTGAGCTTCTGCTGAAACTGGTACATTTTCAAGCCTTTTGGTGGTATGAATTGCTTCCAAGTGGTGTGGACCACTGCTTTGAAGGATGGGTGGGTAAGCCAGAAGGCCTAGAATTTGAACAGTCGTTTTAAGTGGGTGCCAATACTCTGCCACTGAAGCAAAATAGGCCAATGATCCAAGCTTGATATAGGAAGTATAGAAGCTGAGAGGTCCCCTCCTACATGAATTGCATTATCCGAGAGGAGAAATCGGTCCAGTTTTGAATCTGCCGCCCTCCTGTCTGCTTGTTCCATGTGTAGATGCCGTTTGAGAAAGGAATATCAATGAGCCAGCCTTTATTGATAAATTCCTTGAAATGTGAACATTCCGGTTCTAATCTTGGTCTGCCTCCTATTTTTTCTTCCAGCTTGGTAATCATGTTGAAATCCCCTCCTAGAATCAATAGGGGATGCATTCTGTTGGAGTTTAGAGCCTGTATGGTGTTCAGAAGTGCGAATTTTCTTACTTGATCCTGAGGGAAATAGACATTTGATGAGTGTCCATATATATTAGTGCCGATTGGATGAAAAGTGGCCTGGATGAGATTATGTGCCGCATGAAAATCTGATAGCATTATTGCTTGTGTGTCCCAAGCAATAGTGAGCCCTCCGGAGAAGCCTGAGGCATCAAATGCTACTGAATGACATCTAGGACAAGCTTTGGATAAGATTTCTCCTAGTGCTTCACTGTTGCATTTGGTTTCTTGAAGAAAGAGGATTTGAGGTCTTTCTTTCTGAATCATGTTTTTGATCATCTTGTGTTTTCTAGGGCTGTTGAGCCCTCTAACATTCCATGAGACGAGCTTCATGGTGTACTATTTGCAAGTGGTTTATAAAACCTGGTTAACTTCGGGTAGCGACCCGACTCCACCATCATTTCCCCTAATGTGATGGTTCATTGCCAATCTGGATTTCGGCCTCTTTTCTTGGACTCCTTTATGAATTTTAAGTTGTCCCAGTGACTGCCTGGTTGAATACCTAGCTTCTTTTGCTGCTGAACTTTGGTTAGGACTACTTCGAGATTGTCGATTTTCCGAGGGTTAATTTTATCAAATTCATTTCTTCTGCAAGCGTCCTCAATTCATAGAAGATTGAGTTCCCCTAGGTCAAGACTGTTAGCGTCCACTTCCATGAGACTTATCTGGCTGCCTTCTCATATTTCTTTGTGGACTGGGTTAGGGCTGGATTTAGGGTCATCGATCTCCATAATGATGGGATTCCAGGTTAAGATATTTGAAGCTTCGATGGAGAGGGTAGCAGATGGCTGCAGATTCTGCTACTCATTTTGTGTCGACAAGGAGTTAGAGGGCTCACGAAAGCTTGAAGGGTCAGAGGGTTTGAGAGAGGGGTCAGGGGGACCGTGATGGCCTTCAGAAGATGGGTCAGAGTTGGAGAGAATGGTAAAGCTATTACTGGTAGACGAGACATTGGCAGAGGGGCTAGATTTTTTCCCAGTGGTGGAGGGTTTTTTGTTGTGCTTTCTCCTTGAGGGCACTTTGGTGAAACCATCCGGTTCCACCTTATCTCCAGCTTCTTTACCTGGAGATTGTGTATTGAGCGGGCAATCTCTGAATAGATGTCTATGGGCATGGCATCTACGACATCTAAACGGAACATGTTCATATTCCAAGGGTTGGATCCATTCAAAATCATCATGGAATAAACTTACCGCATCTGGTAGAGCTTTGTCCAGTTGCATGAAGATGCTGATTCTTGCATATGAAGTGTATCTTTGGAGATTGGTTTCTTCTGCTATCTTGATAAACTCCCCAAGTCCTATTCCAATCTCCTGGAGTGAGTCTTCATCCTAGTATTTGAGCGGCAACGAGTATAAATGGATCCAGACAGGCGCCTAGTTAAAATTTTCCTTGTCTGGGTTGAATCTTTCAACCTAGTTTCTGAGATATAGCCCAGTTGAGTTGAAAAAATAGGGCCCTCCATCCATGACTATCTTTTTGTCCTCAATACAATTGAAAATGGCTGTGAAGAAGCCTTTCGGGCCAAGTTGGAGGGTTACATGTCCCTTGGGCTTCCATTTGGAGGCAATCCACCCTTGCAGTGCCTTTTCAGTAGGCCATAAGCCAATAAATTTCCCGATAAGAGCATGGTCCCTCATATACTAGATTCTGGTGTTTATGCGATGGCTTGGTAGATCAATTTTAGGTCTTTCTGATGCAATCGTTTTGCATGTGGATGAGGTGGCGACAGATGCGTCCTCCCGTTTCTCAGAGGTCGGCTCCAACGTAGCCTCATTTTCCTGTTCTTTGTCGTTAGCTTGGTGATCTTGGTCAGAGTTTTCTTTAGTTTCGTCCTTGTCTGCATGGGGAGGCCGGCCACCCCCCCCCCCCCCCGATGCTGTTGCCATGAGTAAAAAAAAACTCCTTGCGCGAGCTAGAAAGGCACTGTCAGATCTAAATGATGCTGCAGAACAGTTAGGGTTTCAACGTGGCAGAGACAGAGCGAACCCTAGCCATGGAGCACATCCCTCTCTTTCGTCAAAGATTTGTCATCATAGGTTCGGTGTTGGAGGATACTACATTGATGTATATTATTTAATATTGCAATTTTCATTATTCTCACCAATGTATATACACTCATTACAGTTTATTTTTATGTTTGTAGATGGAAAGTGAAGAAGAAAACAATGAAAACTGTGGACAAAACATTCCTGAAAATAACCCATGTCATGGAAGTAGCTTGAGAAGTGACAACAGTTCAAGAGAAGAATGATGATCATTATGTTTGGATATCAAAGCAAGGCATCGTATTTTTTGAAATATTTGTCTGTGAAATCAGACTTTTTGTTTAATGTAATAGACATAGTGTCCCAATTGAAAGACAAAGGGATACCAATAACTGTCCCATTTTGTATTACAAATACTGTCTTATTCATATATATATGTGTGTGTGTGTGTGTGTGTGTTTGTGTTTTAATTTATTCTATTGCATTATCCATTGTCACCGTGAAATGTAACACCATTGATTAAATTTATGGATGATTAAATATTATAATGAAGAGATATGAAATTTTATGATATGATATAAAAAATTAATCCGAACATCACATTCAAATACACTAATAAAAATTTAATTGATACGAATATTGTTATAATATATGTGTCATCTTTTGATGAATAATGAATTTAAAAAAATCACAATAATTATGATATGATATAACAAATTAATCCAAATATCACATTCAAATGCATTAATAAAAATTTAATTAATATGAATACTGTTATAATATGTGTTTACTTTTGATGAATAATGAATTTAAAAAAATTACAATAATTCTAGTTTCACAGGTCGATGTTTCTAAAAATATACCAAATGAACATCGATGTGTGTCACTTATTGTAGATCGGTGCGTTTGTATGATACAAAGCACTCGTGCATTTCTATGATCTATGGGCACCGCACAAATCCAAAGACCAATTAGAACGGCCTCATGCGTTGTATCACCAACACTACGCCCAGTGCGGTTTTAGACCTTGACGGCCCACCTTCGACTGCCCCGAGGCGACCTTCTATATCACATGCACCAGTGTGTTGAAACCTTAGTAGCGCACCAATGAAAAAAACATCTATAATAACCTCTGGCAGCCCAAGTTTTTTGAGTTGTGTTGAAATTCCATTGAAAGCTCTTCCAAAACATCTGTTACCAAAAACAGATGTTGTAGAAAATGTTTTTTTGACAATTTTGGCCAATTTTATAACACTAAAAACCCCCTTTACAACGTCTACTAGATGGTCTTTTCCTTGCAGTGTTTGTAGTTGTTGCATGCATGTTTTCTTTTGAATATGTGATTACTTATTCCACACCATTTCGGTGAACTATTATGAACTAATTTGGAATCAACCTCCAACATGTTCCTTTTTATGTATGTTTGTGGTAGTTTTGACTCACTAATCCTTCTCATCAAATTCTTCTTATGGTTGTTGTGACTTTATTGTACTCTTTCTACAGTCTGTAATCTTGGGTTGATCTTGTCCTACTATTTGGGCATTGCATTCTTTCACTCACTTTGATACCTTTCATTTGACAACCAAGAGTTAAATATTCATGGTGGAAGTTAGGAACACATATCAGATGGGGATCGTGTCCTAAATGATGTGAGGTCTAATTGGAACTTTACATCACGAAGGCCCCCTAGATGTTGGTGGCATCCAACATTGTTAACACATGTGAAGGAGGCATATCCTTAATATGAGGGCTAGTTAATGAAGTCCTTATGATCAATAGGTTTGAAGAGTCAAACTATTGATAAAAGGAATATTTTAGTGATTTCCTAAATCAAGGATTTGTCGGTCATGCAAATAACATATAAGAGGGAATATTTGGGAGTTTCTATGAGTAGTGATATTGGAGGAGCCTTATGAGTGCTAGAGGGAATTTGTATTGAAGAACCTAAGAATTGGCCATTATTGGAGGAGTAGGAGGGATTCTAGAGGGTATACTTCTAAAACTATGTTCAATCAATCTATATGTAGCTATAATCTTGATAGTGGTAGTTTGAGTAGCTAAATATCCAAAAATTTTGAAGTTTCAAAATTCTTGTGAGAAGTAGAAGAGGTGGAAAAGGACCTACTAGAGGTGTTCAAGGTACATGGATTGAAAGGATTGTGGAAGCACTACAACAAAAAGTATGTCAAGTGTACTAAGTTCAGGAACATATTTTTAGTCATAGTTTATTAACTCTAATCCCTAGTCATTCTTGTATTAGGGTTGATTGTAAGGGCCATGATCCCTGGAACATGAGCCCTATGTTTGTTGCATTAGGATATGTAATATAACAAGTTTTTTGTTAAGATTTGTGTTGGGTACTAGTTGATTCACTATTCTACATTATTCACTCTGCAAAGTGCTAGTGTTTTGGTATTTCAGTGTGTTCATAATTGTAATTTTAGACATGGACCTGTAGCTGAAGTGCTAAGAAAAATAAACATTGAATCATAGTTACTTTGAAGGGACAATGGATTAGAGTGTGCACAACGAAGCTGCTCAGATTTCGTAGAGCATGGAGAAGAAGGTTCAGTTGAGGACATGGAATTGTGGTATCAACTAGCTAGGTGGTGAGATGGATTGGGAGCTCCGGTGGATTGGAAGAGAAAATGATGAACAATAGTTTATTGTATGGTAGGTTGAAAATCTCAGAATTCGAGTGAAATTTCATGGATCGTTGGGAATTATCAAGGGTTTATTTAGCATGCATGAGTTGGGTTTGTGTGAAGGATGAGATGATGACATGTGAGTATCTTCATTGGGTTGTGTTGTTGCATATTCAAGATTAGAGTCATGTGCATGTGATGCATTTTCCCGAGAGGATGAGATCGCTTACAGATTTGTGTTGTGATGGTCTAGATGAGACCTAGTGTTTGACCACAAATTAGAATGACCTCATAAGGACACAAGAATAGTAGCAGTGTGAGGAAGTGGATCTTGTGTAGACTCAAAGGTAGTATGCACTATGTAAGTTTGAATATTTAGTTTTTGACAATATTGAGGCAAAGACACTATAGACATGACTGTGGTTAATTCTATAGTGTATGTTGTAGTGGTGAATACTAGATATTAATCTAGTGTCACCAACAATGACGAGTTACTTCCGAGTGGTCGAATTACCTCCCTCGCTAAGAAGGAGTGTTGATTTGTGTAGCTTTGAAGGCACTCACACAACCCCAAGGTACTATGTTTGGGAGAAGTTGACCCAAAATAGTGGTTTGTGGGTAGTGTACCCAAGCAGTGGGTTTTGTACCCAAAGTTGTGGGAAAGAAACCAAATGAAGCAAATGATATTTTACTCATGGATGCATGAGGAGAACCCTTGATGGACTAAGGGGCACCTAGGGCATCATGATGTGGCTAATTAAAATGGAAGGAATATCATTTCTTATGATAGTTGGAGTTTTTTCTAGAAAGTTCAAGTCAAGTTGCGCTTAAGTGATGCCCCTTGAGGGATAGATGTTACCCTCATAGGATATTATAAGAATGGTAAGACAAGATCATTTGATCACATCCATATGATTATCTTTCCTTAAGAAAAATATTCCCAAGTGAAGGTAAAATTCCTCAAGAGCCGCATATCCAAAAGAGGGATGAATTTGGAGAAACGGTGGTATATTTTAAGTGTGGAATGATATTCAAGTTAGCTCATATTTGTGGAATTTTATCCCTCTAAAATTTAGCCCTATATTGGAGGATTTTTTGACATGTTTGGAGGTCACTTTATGTTATTTATTCATTCCCTAGTTATGGATCCCTTATGTGGTACCCAACCCTTGTAAAGTGTGTGGGATAAAGGGCCGAGACCCTAAGAAGAAGACACATGCATGTGATTTAAGCTTCATATTTTGAGTATCTTGTGCATAGGTTATATAAATATGTCTATCCTAAAGTGGTTTGAAAACTATTCCTTAGTATTGTATGGAAGTGTGATTTAAAGGGAAGAATATAAGGGTAATATAGTGAAGGAAAGGAAGGGCTGACATGGGGCATATTTATTGGTAGAAAGTGATGGTTAGGAGGTATTTCCTAAAGGTTCTACGACAAAAATTTATGTTCCCTTGTTAGGGCCTCTTATATGCAAGATATCCATGTTGAATATTGCGTAAAAGACTAGTTAATTAGCTCTATTCAGTGCATGAAGGAAGAGATGTTGAGTCATCCAAAGAAGGACCTAAATGACTAGGTTTGTTGATTGTATTAGGGTTGAAACTCAAGGTCTATGAGTTTTTATATGGTTTATTATGCCAAGGCTAATATTTAAGATTTTGAATAAAGGTGCAGCTAAGAGGGTTTTCCTAAAGTGAAGAAGTTCAGAACTATTTGTGGATGCCATGTATAATGAATAAAAATAAATCTTGTCATTGTTAAGAGTCCATTATTTGTAGCCCTAATATAAGCATGTGTAGTAGGAATATCATCGATGTGATTTATAGTTAATGAAGTCCTTAGGATTAGTAGGTTTGAAAAGTCAAACTATTTATTGAAGGAAAATTTTGGTGATGCCTTTCTTAGGGATTTTCTGGTGCAAATCCTTGATAAGAGGGTAGATTTGGAACTCCCTATGAGAAGTGATATTGAAGGAGCCTTATCAGTGGCATAGGGTAGTTGTTTTGAAGACCCTAAGAGTTGGCCATTCTTGGAGGTGCATGAGGGCTGCTAGAGGAAAGGTATATGAGATTATGTTTAATCATTATAGAAGCAGATAGAATATTGATAGTGGAAATTTGAGTAGTTGAATATGAAAGAATTCTGAAGTTGAAGAAAGTTTGTGAGCAACGAAAGAGGTGGCAAAGACCTTCGATAAGTGTTAAAGGTACGTGGACTGAAAGGATTGTGGAAGTGTTACATCATTAAGTAAGTCAAGTGTAAGTCTGTGTTCAGGGATAGATTAGTAGTCATAGGTTGTTGACTCCAAGCCCTAGTTATTCTTGTATCAGGGATGATTGTAAGGGCATCGATCCTTGGTACAAGAGCCCTACGTTTGTTTTATTAATATATTTAATATAACATGTTTTGGGTTAAAACATTTCTTGTGTACTAGTTGATTCACTGATGTGTGTTATTATGTTATGAAAAGTGTTAGTTTTATGGTATTTTAGTGCATTTATGATCGTGATTTCAGACATAGACCTATAGCTGAAGTGCCAAGAAAAATCAACAGTTTGGGTAGTTTTGTGCAAAATGCCCATATTCATGGCACAAATTACACTTAAAAGGAATTCAGTCATAGTCCACCTATTGTAGGAAGGCACAATTGTCCAAGATTAGTTTACTGCATCTGAAAAACCCTTCTCAAGATCAACCTCCACATAGATCTACGCATAGGATAACATCCCATCATGTGACTTAGCTCAATAAATATATTTCCTTAACACATTTCCAATGCTTCGAATGGTGTCCTCATTCTAGTAATGCAATGAGAAGAGGGGAAGCTTTACCCAAACATGCATTTTTGAGGGAACATCATTCTCTAAGCTAGAATTTGGGTTCCACCTATTCAAGTATAGTCCCTGAGAACCCATGACATATAGTATGCTCCTGAACATTAGATCTTTTTCCCCCTTCTCCTCAAAAAGAAAGGAAAAAAAAACCTTTTACCACAAGAGGTATTATATATTTTTCCTTTGATAAATGGGTACCAATTTTTCTCTGCCTAAACGATTTATGAACAAGGGGAGGGCTAGATGATCTAAATGGGAGAATTATGATATGTTGTGCTAAATTCCTCTTCAGAATATAAACAAATTTCTTGAGGATTATTAGGTAAATTGCAAGTTAACCATGAGTTTTATGTGTTTTTATGTGAATTTCTTGAGAAAATTAACATAAAAAAAACACTGAACAGTAGCATATAGTAGAAATGAACATCACCTTAAAAAATAACACAATAGCACATGATGGAGGAGTTCAACCCGCCCGGGATACGTCTTCTTGGTTCACCTTCCAATGGCTTGGGCCTCTTCTATTATGCTCAAAAGTGTGATTACATAGGTTTACAATGCTCAAACATCTTTAAAACCTATTCCAATGGATCCAGAATGCCAAAAAATTCTTGTGTAGCCTCTTTCTGCCATGAATTTGGTAAAAAACTAAGTAATTTAAGACTTCCTCAAGTTTTAGCACTAATCGCTCCATAATTTCCACCAAATCCAGCACCATCCTAAATTTTCGCTCCCAAATCCACTAACTGAGCACCAAAATGCCCAAATTTTGGGTGAATTTTTCGACATGATAATTTTTCCAATAAGGCTTTAAGATTGTATTTCAAACCATATCGGATGTGGTTTAATTACAATTTTTTTTAATAAAATGTCGTGCGGTTTTTGCTAACCATTAGCATTAAATGTTCAATGGACATATGGCACCATCGCCAGTGGTAATGTAATGGTTACGGTTTTTTTTGGGGGCGCAGGGCTAGCCTCACACTGATGGTCCCTACCCAGGCAGTGACCATAGCTGGGGCTAGACACCGACCCCCTCCCCCATGGTGGAAAACATAATATAATAAAACAATGCAAAACCCATTATATGTCAAGTTTGATGGTGATGGTGCAGTCATAAAGACTCTTGCTCATTTCTTAGAGGTCATGAGTTTGAACACCAGCCACTCCGCTCGGTCCTTGACACAATTTTGGTGGTCGTCGAGTTGCCACGTGGCGGCCCCTGGTTGGGCCATGTGGTAGCCTGTGGTTGGCTAGCCAATAACCAAAAAAAAATGCCATTTGATCGAATAAAAATGTGCCACTTGGCACAATATCATGTGCTGGAGGAAAACAATGATATCCATAGTCACCTTGCCACGTAGGCATGGCCAGTCATCTATACAAACTACTGACTAGGTTGTCTTGCATTTTTTTTTTTTTAATTTGCCTGTTTGACAAAGTGGAAAGAATGCGTTTCTTGGAGCATACGCTGTCGTTTTTCCATGAAATGAGTTATGCCGGGTTCATAATGATGAGATCTACATAGTTGTTTGGGTTCCACGCCATTCTGAAAAATTTCATTTTTGGGCATAATTTTGAGCACCTGATCACTCCTCCCTACTAGAAGCTTTTGGACCCCGAATATCACTTTCAGTTGTTCAAAAAATGAGGGTACAGTTCCCTCACCTTTCCAATCTAGATCCATTTGGCCTTTCTTGTATTTTTGCCTTTGAGCCCCACACGAAGGTAGTGTACACTCCCTCGTTTTGATGTCATTATTCTTCTGTCAAGAATGGTGTCTCGCTGAAGCTTATCAAGGTATTCTAGAGAAAAATCCTCAGTGTAAGGAATCTGAACCTGTTCTCCTTGATCTTCAATCAATTTAGGCTCATACAATCTTAAATTCTCAACATTAACAATAGAGTAAATTTTCATGTATGAAGGAAAATATAACTTGAAGGCATTGTCACCAATATTTTGCAAAATTCTGAAAGCACCATAATGGATTGGTTTCAGTTTTTACCTTCCCCTTGAAGCCTCTCTTTAATAATTTGAATCCAAACTTCATCACCAACTTGGAACTTGTGATCTACACGATGCTTGTTGTGCCTTGCTTTGTACTTGCCTTGGCTCTTTTCAAGTTGATCTTGAACTGTTTGATGTATCACTTGGATTTTCTCTATGAACTTCTTGGATTTGTCTATGTCACTATGGATATCAATAGAAACATCCTTCCCAAAAATTAAATCCAATGGAATTCTAGGAAAGTATCCAAGACATGCCTCAAATGGCGATGTTTGTGCACAGGAGTGTTTTGCACGGTTGTAAGAATGTTGAATGTAATGCAACTATTCATCTCACAACTTAGGATGATTGATGTAATCTTCTCAAAGAAGATGTCTGATTTTTCGATTGATGACTTCGATTTGACCATATTTTTGTGGATGAAAGGTTGTATTCATTTTCAACTTGGTATCCATCAAGTCCCACAAACGTGACCAAATATTCCCAACAAATAGAGAATCTTGATCACTAAAAATGGATGTGAAAATCCAAAATGAACCCAAACATGCTTAAATAATAAGTGATATGTTTTTTCAGTTGTGATTTGGTTTTTACATGGCATTAATAAACACATCTTGCTGAACTTATCCACAACTACATAAAAATAATCATGACCTTTTTTTGACAAAGGAAGACCTCCTACAAAATCCATAGAAACACTCTCCCGTGGATGTGAAGGTACGAGAAGTGGTGTGTACAATCCTAACGTCCTATTGCTAGGATTACTAACTACACACAATGAACAACCTTTAATGAAACATGACAAAATTTGAAGCATACAAGGCCAATAACAATACCTCTGAAGATGTGACATTGTTTTTCTTACACCGTAGTGTCCAACAATAAGAGAAGTGTGTGCTTCCCTTATGACATTCACTCTCTCCCCCTGGGGAATAGAAAGCTTGCCCAAATGATAAAACAAGTTATTATATACATAGTAATCCAATTCCTCTACTTGTTTGCCTTGACTCAAGTCTTCATAAACATCTTGAAAGCCATTATCAAATTCATATTTCTCAACATAAATTTCATTCAAAACAGAATTATGCTTGAGTAAAGTAGTTGCACTAACAATATGCCTAGAAAGAATATCAACAACCTTGTTGTATATACCTTTCTTATACATGTTGACCAAGTGGATTTGTTGTAGGAAACCCATCCATCGAAAGCACCTTAATTGATGCAACTTAGTTTGCGATTGCAAGTATTGCAATGGTTGGTGGTCAGTGTGTATGATGGTTTCCTTTCCCATCAAATAGTGTTTCCACTTTTTCACACTTTGAACCAACACATAAATCTCCTTGTCATAAGTAGGATAGTTAATCACTACACCATTGAAAGTTTCCGAATGAAATTAAATGAAATGGGCTTACCATGTTGCATAAGGAGTGTGTCCATGGCATAGTCACTTTCATTAGTTTGAAACTCAAAGTGATGTCTCAAGTCTAGTATTGCAAGTATTGGAGCTTAACTGATTTCTCTTTCAAAGCATCAAATTCTTTTTTTTGCTTTCCTCCCCACTGGAAGACCTTTCTTACACTAGTCAATTTATGCAATGGAGTTGCGATAGAAGAAAAGTTAGCACTAAAATTCCTCCAATATTGGGTTGCTCCCAAAAATCTTCTTACCTCAATGATTATCTTGGGCATTGGCCAATTCACAATGACTTGAACCTTAGAGTGTTGTATCTTCAACTCACCTCCTCCAACAATATGCCCCAAGTACACCAAATAAGTTTACCAAAATCACATTTTCACATCGTCAAAAACAATTGTTATTTCCTTAAGACATTAAGTACTTCTCTTACAATCATGACATGTTCATCAAGTGCTTTACTAAAAATAAAGATATAATCTAAGTATACTATGACAAAATCATCAATAAATGGCCTCAACACATCATTCATCACACACGTGAAGGTAGAAAGAGAATTACATAAACCAAAAGGCATAACAAGCCAATCAAACAAACCTTGTTTTGTCTAGAATGTTGTCTTCCAAATGTCACCTTCATCAATACTAATTTGATGGTTACCACTTCTTAAGTCCAAATTAGTAAAATATTGTGCATATTTCAATTGATCAATTAAATCATCTATTCTAGGAAGTGGATAATGATTCTTTATCTTAATTTTGTTCAATGGACGGAAATCCACACACATGTCATGTTCCATCATTATTTGGCACCAACACAATAGGTGAACTGCAAGGCGAAGTACTTGGTCAGATGATCCCTTTGTCCAACAACTCTTGAATTTTCTTTTTGATTTCAATACTCTCCATCACCGACATCCCATACATGCCAATGTTAGGAAGAGGAAAATCTTGTTGCAATTGTATTTCATGTTGGATTCCCCTCTTGGGAGGTAATCGCTTTGGCTCCTGAAACATCTCATTATTTTGAGTAACCACTTCAACCAAATCAGATTTCAACTTTGAATCACAACCTTGAAATGCTTCATAATCAACATCATTCTTTGCTTTAATCATAATAAGTACAAAATTCTTGCTTGAATTCACTAGTATTTTCATTTGCCCTGCATTAACGAATGAAATATTTATTTTCTTGTGATGAGCTCTCACAATATACTCCACGCCATATTTGAACAATTGGTACTTGTTTTTATGGTGATAGAAGATGGATTTTCTATAATAGAGGTAAGCCCTAAGCAAAAAAATTCCTGAAATGTCAAGTGGTATAACATCTAATTCAAATTTTTCAATGAAGTTTCCTGTGATTGCAAACCAAAAAACACACTTCCTTGTAACCTGTAAATTTTTGTTATTGCATATCCAACACAATGGATATAGTTTGTGATGTGGAATGGTTTCAAGATTAATTTTATTGACTAAGTCTTCAGATATAAAATTGTCTTGAGACCCACTATCAAATAGTGTGTCGATTTTTGTATGTTTTGAAATAACCCTCACATGAAATAATTAAATCATTTTTTCTTCATTTGGAGTACTAGTGTGACAATTTGATGAACTAGTGTTAGAAATTGATTATTTTCCTTTAATACCAATGTCTGTTATTTTAGTTTCATCACCCGAGTTGGACCCCTGATTCAGTTGAGTGGTTGCAGTTGTTTTTTGTTTTCCTTTGTTGTTGAATTTCTTGGGCCTCATCTCTGGATGAAGCTTCCAAAAATGGTCTTCATCGTGACCCTCTTTGGAGCAATGTTTGCATGTAATTTTCTCTCCTTCCTTTTTAATGGATGCATTTTTCTTTCCCTTTACTTTGAAACCATTTACTTTCTCGCCACCCTTAAATGAATTATTTTTACCCTCTTATGGAGTATTTTTCCCTCTTTCCTCAAGGTGAGTGGCTTGCACACAAACCTCATCTAGACTAGTGGGATTGAAAATAAGGATATTATGCCTTAGGTAGTTATGTAAACCCCCTATATACTTCAACAATGTGTCATGTTAATGAAAATCAACACCTAACATAAGATCTCTTATTTTAAATTCTTAGGTGTAATCTTGCACACTTTGACCTTTAAGTTGTCTAAAGTTCTGCCAATTCATGATGGATTTATGCATATATGCTAGATGCTAAAATTGTCTTTTAATTGCAGCAATGAAATTAGACCAAGATATTGAGATCTTACCATGTTTTTTTTATTTCAACTTGTGTCTTGGCTTCCTACCATACTAGTGTTACATCCTTCAATCTCAAGGTAGATAGCTTAATCTTTGTATCATTGTCTTGAAGGTTTTGAATCTTGTAGTAGATCTCCAATTGACAAACCCAATTTTCAAGATTCACTGCATTCACTTCACCATTATACATAGGTAGCTCAAATTTAATATCAAGTTTTAACAAGAGTGTTTTACCAATTCCTTTTGAGGTATGTTGATGAGTATGAGTAAGGGTTGTAGTAGTGGAAGAGGATGAAGACGAAGGTGAAGATGGTGGTGAGGATGATGGTGGAGTAGATGGTGGCTTATCACCATTTCCAATACCTCTTCCTCCCGAAGAATCCTCTCCTCTTGGAGGCCTCGAGATTTCACCCTGCAACCTTACATTCCTCTCTTCATAGAGGACTTTCACCATCTCTGTCATGTCAAAGAAAGCCTTGCTAAAAGCCTTCTTATCCTCTTTCATGTTATCATTTCCTCCTTCATGAGACATGATTATTGAAGCCTCATGTACAACAGGAGGCGAATCTTGTGATGGAGATTGTGGCAATTGTGACCTCCTTCTCCTTGCTCCAACTAGAGAACAACATCCACAAGCTTGCATTCTCCTCTCTTGAGCTTCAACCTTGTAAGCATTTAAACACTTGAAAAACAATTAAATCCTCCTTGTACAAGTAAACCTAGTGCTCTGATACCAACTTTATCTGAATGGGAGAATCAGTGTTTTCTATGCTAAATTCCTCTTCAGAATGTAAACAAAGTGTGTGAGGATTATGAGGTAAATTACAAGTTAACCATGAGTTTTAATGTGAATTTCTTGAGAAAATTAACATAAAAAAAACATTGAAAAAATAAATATAACAGACATGAACATCACCATAAATAGTAACACAAAAACACATTATGAAGGAGTTCACCCTGCTTGGGCTATTTTTTCTTTGTCCAACTTCCAATCGCTTGACCCTCTTCTATTATGATAAAAAGTGTGATTACATAGGTTTACATTGCTCAAACAACTCTTAAACCTATTCCAATGGCTCCATAATTACCAAAAATACCCATATAGCCTCTTTCGGCCTCGAATTTGGTCAAAAATTGAGTAAGTTATGACTTCTCCAAGTTTTGGCACTAACCGCTCCACAATTTCAACCAAATCCGGCACCATCCTACATTTTCACCCCCAAATTTATGAACTGAGCGCCAAATTGACCAAATTCTGGCCGAATTTATCGATAAGTTAATTTTACCAACAAGGCTTAAAGACCATATTTCGAACCATATCTGATATGGTTTAATTACAATTTATTTTTATCATAAAACGCCACGGGATTTTCGCTAACCACTGACATTAAATGTTAAGTGGACATATGGAAATGTAGGCGGCAGTAATGTATTGTTTACGGTTAGTTGGGAGAGGGGGGGGGGTGTGGGGCTAACCTCCTGCCCCCAGGCGATGACCAGGGCTGTGGCTAGACCCCGACCTCGTCCCCCATGGCAGAAAACATAACATAATAAAAAGATTTGAAACCCAGTATATGTTAAGTCTCATGGTGATGTTGTAGTGGTAAAGTCTCTTGCTTATTTCTTGGAGGTCACAGGTTTGACCCCCTCTCGCTCTGCTCGGTCCTTAACCCAATTTTGGTGGCCCTCGGGTTGCCACATTGTGGCCCCTGGCTGGGCCATGTGGCAACTTGTAGTTGCCCACCCATTAACCAACCAAAACATGCTATTCAACCCAATAAAGGTGTGCCACTTGGCACAATATCATATGCCGGAAAAAAACAATCATAGGCATAGTCACCCTGCCACATAGGCATGCCCAGTCATCTGTACGGACCACTCACTGGGTTGTCCTGCATTTTTTTTTAATTGCTTGTTTGAGAAAGTGGAGAAAACACGTTTCTAGGAGCATACAGTGTCATTTTTCTTCAAAACAAGCCGCGTCAGATTCAGAACGATGAGATCTACGCAGTCGTTTAGGTTCTACACTATTTCTACAAATTTCATTTTTTAGCATAATTTTGAGCAGTTGATCACTAGATCCCTATGAATTTCCCTATATGATCTGTTTCACCTAGGTGCAAAGGCATTGTTCTAGAAAAATTAACGTTCATCATAATATTCGATATATCATCTAACTTTTTGAACAACCTTGTAAAACAAATCCATTTTGTTTTCAATACATTTGCAACAAAAACATTGAAAGGAAGGATATCTAGGGTTGGAAGTGAAGGAGGAGGGGCGACCCTCCTCAATTTGACACCACCCCTACAAAATGAGTGGCCATAGGTACCCAAAACACTATGCTACCAAAAACTATAGATCAATAGTAAGGCATAGTGTTCCTATACATAAATTAAATCCTCATATTCCTAAATTAATAATTACAGAATTTGATAAAAAACATAAGGATTAAATATTTATTGTGACTCTTAATTAAATATTTTTTTTAGCACAGGTATTAAAAATTACTGCTATAATAATTTTCGGGATTACAGTTTTAGAACCTTTTGAATGGGTTTTCTTGATAGGTTAACTTATTTTACAGGTAGAAGAAGTTTTTATATATTTGAGTGAAAATAATATGTTATTGCATTAACATTAAAATCATAATAAATTATTTTAGTTTGGAGTTATTTATTTTATTGGCAAGATATTTATAATATTTTAAAAGTTTAAATTATAATATTCTAATATTTTCAAAAAAAAAAATTGTTTAATTTTTTTTGAGCTGTTAATATTTTAGTTATACTAGTCCTAAAGGGTTAGTTTAATTGGTCAAGTTCCTAGCTTAATTGGTCAAGTTCTTATTGTGAAGTACATTTCTTATTAGGATGTGATATGGTAAATTCTCCTGGATGCCCTTTGGGTTAGGCTTTCTTTGCTAGTTTGATCCATTCAAGTCAAGTAAATCTACCTAGATTTTCCATGGACAAAAAAGAAGAAGAAGATATTATGGAAAAAAGAAGAAGAAGATGACATAATGCGTAGTTTTAAAGAAGAAGAAGATGATGATATAATGGGTAGTTTAATTTTTCTAAATTATGATATAATGAGTATTTTATTGAGACTAGCATAACCATATAAATTAAATCACTCATAATCATTGCTAGGCATCGATATTCATCTTTCACAGTGTTGCAAGCCCCTATTTAGATGAACAAAAAGAAAACCTAAATATGAATACGAATAATCTTTCACAATGATGAAAACCACTATTTAGATGAACAAAAAGAAAACCAAGATATGAATATGAATATGAAATTTCAATTGCATTTATCTTGTGTGATTGGGAGGAATGCGTGAGATCCTTTACCCACATTCAATTCCCACAAGCCAATAGACATCAAAATGCATAGGCTTCAAATCTCTTAATTTATCATAAGCATGATTAAATAAAGTTTTATTCAATCATGAAGATTTATTCCTACTTGACCATGGGGTACTATATCAGTAAAATTGTGGGGTATTCATATAACACATTTTTGTATAATTTTTTTTTAATTAATTAATTTAATTAGAAGAGTAGAAAGAGCATAACTACTTTTAAAATAAATCTCAACCTTCAATTTATAACTATCATTGTCAATATTCTAAAATATTTTTTGGATGTTAAAGCTTTATCATTCAACTAATACTCATCATTATTATTTTTATTTTTATTGTAACCCAAAGGAACTTGGCCACTTGTCCTCTTGGTAAACTTGGTCACAACTCGGGGGAATTACATTGGATCTCTTAGTTACCACGATGATCACCAATTGAGTTGCCCCTCGGTGAAAAGATTACTGGACAAAAATCCAATCATGTTAAGGGCTGGTGTGACCGAAGTTAGGTGTTATCCCTAGGTGGCATTGACAGCTTAGACACGCTTGTGTCACAACTACTCAAGTCACAAGTTAACCTTGCCAATCAGAACTCACATTACATTACCAAAAAAATAAGAAGAGCTTATCGACACAATCAAATTTTAATATTAATAAAATAAAATTTAAATTTGAAAAAAAAAAATTAATGTTAATGTGTTCCACACAATGAAACAATACGCTGCATGCACCCAACCGTCATGCATGTGCTAATTGCAAGCAGGGCGTCCACATTTTTATTTTAAAAGCGCCAATTGACTTTGTCTAAACATGCTACGTTTTAGAGTTTTTGGTTATAATCCAACAAATTTTATGTGGCCAAACCTTAATTTTTGTTATTTAAAATATATTTTTGTCTAGGTATATGGATTCGACACCCTAAAACTCTTTAGAGCTCTCAAATTGTGGATAATTTACAACTCAAACTTGTGATTCAGTAAAAAAAGAAAAGAATAACCGTCAGGGTGGACCCTGACCCCATTTATGCTAGGAAACAGTTGCCAAATGTGCGTGGAAACCACAGAGGTGAGGCAAGTGGCATTCAATTGTATCGTCCACATGGTGTGTTTTTTATCGTGAAATGAAACAGTCATATGCCTTGGCAATGAAGCCTAACAACACGCAACCTGACATTTGACCTGTAGTTAATTTTTGTCATTTTGACACTACAACCTACATGAATCCCAAGGCATGCAAGTGAACCACTTGAAATTTTTACCGTTCTCACACCTCCACTCACATAAATTCCAAGGCCTTCGAAAAGTGCGAGATGAACCTCTTGATATTCTAGAAAAAATATAAGTAGATTGATTGTTAATTTTTTTGGCTAGTTTAAAATTTGATGGCAAAGATTAAAAAGAATATTTTAATTAACTTATTTTTATTTTATTTATTTATTTATTATTCAATTTTTAAGGTCATGGTCAAGCTAGACACCAAATTGGTGTATGAGACCCCCTTGTTTGTGGGACAATGGACCCACCTCGATTGAACAATTTGACTACTAAGTCTCCGAAGGCATATCTACTCTACCGCTTTGGTTTTGAACCTATAACCTCTTAAAAAAAATACATGTTCTTAATCATTATACCCACTCAAATTTTATTTTCACAGTTTAAAATGATTTTAAATTTTAATTTTAATTTTGAAATATACACACTCAACTTTCAAACTTATCGTTAACCAAATACATATATATATTTACTTATATATTCAAAACAATTAAACCTCAAAATTCAAAAACCACTAATAAGTTTAACATAAACCTATTTTTATAGAAATTAAAAATAATAATAAGGTTACCTTTATAAAATGTATAAAAAATAATAATCCTGTCTCTGTCCTCAAAAAGCAAATTCATATAAAAGTCTAATAGCAGGGATTATTTAGTACAATAAAATCAATTTGAAATAGAATTAATTGTTATTAGACAAACTGTAAACTCGGTGTCCCAGAGCAGTACATACGAGACTACACAAGGTGCCACCACGAGGTGATATGAATTTTATTAGCAGTTGTTTTTAATGTGATTTTTTGGAAATTTTTTTATCTAATTTTTTAAAAATTTTGTCAGAATTGAATAAAATCACAAACTTATAGGTAATTCTGCACAATCCAAGTGTCTTCTAGATTTTCCAAGGTGTTGAATCTATATATACAATAAAAAAAAATCAGTTTAAATAATACAAATCAATATTTCACCTCAATTGTTTTCCGCCAATTTTATTATAATCATTTCTCTATCCCCAATTTTTATTTATTTATTTATTTATTTTTTCAGGAGAAAAAAACAGATGGTTTATATTAAGTATCAGTACAGAAACTTTAGATATTAAAAAAAATACATTTCCCTCATCAGTGTGCAGAAACCCTCAAAAATTTCATTGTTCATCACCATACAAAAATGCAATCTTTACCTTTGATCCTTTGACATACTTCGGCTAGCAAAAAGTTACCTTAATAACAATTTTCAGAAATTTTACCTAGAAAGCAAACATAACGTCTTTGATCCTTTATCATACGTCAGCCATCATCAAGAAACAAAAAAATCTTCTCAGAACGTACACCCAAAAAAGATATACACCTTCGATCTGTCCCAAGCACTACATATCTATCTGTGACATGTAATGAGAACAATGTTACCGATGAAATAGGTAACCTCAATGTTACCTACTTTTTGAAGTATCAAGAAAAACACCTGATTTTGAAAAAGTGGCGATGCAGAATCAAGAAAAAAAAATTTGAGCA